>JARGXW010000783.1:0-61205 GCA_029204085.1 Mycena sp. CBHHK59/15
ATCGAACACCCAGTGAATAATAGCCTTCGGAAACATGTGGCGTGCGATGAGAATGCTATGATGATCTGGTGGAGTCTGAATCAACTTAGCAGCAGGTACTTGTCAACCTGGAAGCCCCTGCCCTTGTGGCTCGTCTAACCCCTGAAAACGCGACCAAGCCGACTGCGGGCACTTCCACTGCCCGCAGCACCCCAGCTGCTCCTCAGAAAGCGAAGTGGACTGCCAGCAGTGTGTCCTGGGGCAAGAACGATGGTGGATGGTAAAATTTACATGTAATCTACATAGTTTACAAACTTTACAACCATTTTTTACTGTAAATTACGGTAAAAATTTCGGGCCTGCAGCGCTGTAAATTACGGGAAATTACAAGCCCTTTTTAAGATAAAATTACATCCAGGGTTGGATATAATACCCAACCCTAAGAAACACATTGTGCTGCTGTGCCCCGAGGCTTAGAGCTCACCGGATTTCGTCATCTCCGCATGCTATCGGAGCAATTTGCGGTCAGGATTCTTTTACCGAAACACCATCTTCTGCGAGCCGGCGGAACGGATGTGGTAGCAAACGAGGTGAAGATGGAGCGGAACTACCCGCTCTGACACATGTGTCGTGAGAAGCAACCCAGAGTTGAACCGCTCATGCCTCATGTCTGACCAGCCTCATGCTTACATTGATTGTCAAAAGCTAGCCGTAAAAGTGACCTACGAATGAGCAGGCCTGACTCGCCTGAACAAGGGGGTCGCAGACTTACCTTAGTATACTTGTATACGGAGGCGGTTTCCAAAAATGTAAACAATGGGCCTAAAACGCGGCTGGAGGTGAGAGGAGATTTGGTGACATTCTAGAAGAGAATTGAGGGCCCTGTCACTTGGAGTCCCACTGGTTCGGGGACGGCAAAACCGGCAAGATGACTTGTGCAGTTTCGCGATCGAATGTGTGATTCACCGAGCCACAGGGCCGGACTCACTAGAACCCTCGATTTTCTCCCAGATTCGTTCCTCATATAATAGAAGTTACACATGCCACTTCTTGCCTCCCAGTCATTGTGCAGCGTGGGTTGCACAAGGGGCAAAATTGGCGCCAGAATCATTCCCCGTGAAAATGTTCCTCTCGTGGGATCACGGAGTTCACGTCATGTCGTGATAAGTTAATCAACGACGTAGCCTTACCCACGCGACTGAAGCTGGTGCACGAGGAACCCTAGCCACTGCGGGTTGAACCGTGGGAGAACCCGCGGTCTTGGATTCGGGTACCTGTTACTTCTTCCTCGTTATATTGTGGCCACAATTGGCTGACAACAATTCTCAAGCGTACAGACCACAAACCATTTATTATATACTATACTGTGTCTAATAAAAGTTAGTAAGGCATGAAAAATATTCTGGGTTAGTAAGGTGAGGTAGATTCGAAGGCCAAAAAGGGCTCCCAGGACTGTTGGCTCATAGGAGCTTCCATTCCATACCTGTCATTCCCTCGGACGTGGGAGGAACTTCGCTTCCATTCCATATTAATATGGAATGGAAGCTGGACCCACTTTCAATTCGGGCGTGACGCGTGATCGTTCCATCGGACAAAACCGATAATTTTTGATAATAAACACCACCTGTATAGCCCACGTAACCGGCGACCCATTATTCTGTCTACACAGCGGATAATCCGCTGTCATGTTCCGTTTAGGTGCATCAGTCACTGCCCGCGTCACTGCGCGATCACTTGCGCTGTCATGTTCCAATGATCCATATTTTGATCGCCGGGGACCTTCGTTTTCTGCGTGTTTTGCTCCCTGCATTCGTGCGAAGAACAGAAAAAAATCAACGCTGCTTGTGAGCTATACAGTGGAAGATTCAGATTTTTAAGTCACACATATTTCATGGCGAAGCAACTCCCCGAACCCACGGAGTCTCCGGATTTGCTTTTTGGGGTCAAGAACTCTGGACATCCTGAATCTTCGATTTATATGAAAAGAGGAAGAGGTTAAAATTCCGTTACGGTTCATCGAATCGAGTAATTTTCGTCCATCTACCCAGGTGTTTAGGCAAATACTGCTCCTAAAATCCAAAGAAAAAACTGAGACACCACTTAAATCGTGTCACCAAGGGTATTCGCGGGCCAGGCAAGAAACTTTTCCAGGTTTCCGAGCACTCTGCAATCGCACGACCCAACAGCACAAGGACGAGATCCTTCGTGTGCGAGAGGTATTTATTCTGCTCATCCATTTTGATCAACACTGACTCAGATGATCCAGGCAATGAGGAAACAACATCCGAGCCAACTGGACTGGATGTTCAAATCAATTCTCGACTTGTTGCGTCAGTATGTAGGCCATATGGGCTGCAACCCTGTTTTAAGCAAATGTAACTATCGATGGTCTATAACGTTCAAGCTCTTCAACTGCCTGCAGAAGTCCGAAATTGGGTGCACTCTTCTTTTTATTCACTTGCTCATTCAGTTGCCTCAAAAATTGCACCAGTCCGAGTACGCTATAGCTCTCAGCCACAAAGAGCCTGGCTATACCTGGCAAGACGACGAAGAATCAGTAAGTTGAGGACCTGTGGTGGTGCCAATTTTCTTACACAATATTTCAGCGGTTCAGGGATGATTTTTCCAACAATAATGCTTATATTGGAACCCGATTCCTGCTCCGCATTTAACGAGAGCAGGGCCTTGTCCCTTCGCACATCATAAAAGTCACGCACAAAGTAAGTGGCACAACTCACATCATTGCCCTCTTCTCCGATGGTCGGGGATGAATTTGGGAATTGTATGCCGCCACTACCTGGTGGGATGGTCTAAAATACCCGGACTCCCTTTCCATATCTCGTTAATCAGGGCTAGGTGTGCGCTTTGTACCTCTATTATCTCATTTATTTGCTCATTTATATTATTCAGATGGTATCAAGCCCTTGATGTATGCCAAACGGCAACAGTTTCCTTGAAAGTTCAATCCAGCCACACAATTCAGTTTTCCGCCATGTCTCTGCCTGGTCCATCTATCGCAAACCCGGTTTCCGCGCTCACTAGGACCTCGAATATCAATTCAACTCCCCCGCCACATACTCAGACGATCCCACAACATGCAGTCTACACTGCACTGCAGGCAGATGTTCGTTGTCGTATGCATGGAATCCAGACACAGGCGCAACTGGACAAATTTCGGGCAAGACTGGACCAAGTAAGGTGCGCCTCAGAGTGCCAAAGTCGTAGCTACCACACTGATTATCTATCCATGCAGCCACGCAGCTGGCGATGACAATTCTGGATCCTCCTACCCATTTGCCTCCTCCCCCTGGGGGCCTACGGGGTGACCCCCTTCAAAAAATCTGATTTTGGGCGAGAGGTAGCCCTGGGCTAAACCTTTTGCGACATATAAAAAAAGTCGATGATTGACCAACCCGATCAAGAGTTATGGGTGTTTTTTCCTAAAAAGGAACTTTTTGTTCGAACTTTGGGTTGGGTTCAGGCGACGTTTGGTTGGAAATTGGCGACAGTTTGGAGCATGTTATAGCTTTCGAACGGTCCGACTCTTGTGTCAATCCGATTCCTGGCTCCAGAGTTATGAGCTTTGTTCTGTTCCAACCAATACACCTTTTGTGATATTGCTCTGCCCATTATGGACTCGTTCCTTTGGCGAGGTCCATGATTTTTTTCGACAATTGAGGGGTGTGGGGGAACATTCGGAAAAGCACCATTTTATGACGACATGTGGAGTATTTTCTGAGTCAGCATTTATTTAGTATTTTACCTCGTTGTTCCAATTCACCTTCTTAAGGTATCAGGGGGACTAGACCCATTCTAGAGGAGTCTTTCGCCATTGGGTCGGGTCAGATAGCGGGGATACGCGTCGAGTGAGGTGGAGATGCGTGAAAATAAATGAGCTGTTTGGTGGTGTATCTCGGAGATATCACATCATTATATAATGAAGCTGGACGCCGCTTAGTTGACGCGGTAACTAACAGACTCTATAACGCGAGGTACGACCGCAAATTTTATAGAATGTCTGTCCTAGAGAGACTATGGTGCGAATCGGCTAAACACCACCAAAATAACGCATCCGCGCCTTCGCTCGGCATCGTCGTCGCGCTGGTGGCCCAGGTACGCGGATCGAAGGCGGGGAGGTAGCGGTACCCCGCCGTTGGGTCCCGCGCTCTCTTCCTGCCTTGCTCTTTCACAAACGCCGGGCACTCGCGGCTTACCGCGCCATGCCCACTCACCCTGCAATGGCCGCAACGGAAGTGGGCTTCCGTCGCCATACAGTCTGCAGTGCGGTGATCCGCCGCACATCGCCCACATACGTTCGCGGCCGACTTGCATGCGTGCGCGAGGTGCCCGTCGTAAGACTGGCATCTGGCGCAGCGGCGCGGCTCCTCATCGGATTTGCGTATCTGGCACAGAGAAGAAAAGAACCAAATGTAGTATCTGCGAGTGATTCTTGAGCCCGTAACTTGGCACTTCGGAGGGAATGACAGGTCACCTTTGCTAATTTTTGATTGTCTGGTGGATCTATCGGATCGACAAACATGAGGTGTTTCTAGATTTAGGGCACAAAATGACCCCAGGTACAGAGTCGTGAAAATGGAGATAGGTGCATCTTAGTTACATGTCACGGATGGGTAGAGGTCCGTGAAGAATAAGTACACAAGAGTGAGGCCCTGTCTAGGTTACTTTTGATACAGTGGATGCACTGAAAAGAAAGGAGAAAGAAATTTGAGTAAACACAGAAGCTTGATTTCTGGACGCAAGGGCTTACGGCAAGCTAACAGTCCTGCCGCTGTCCTCGCGAATTTCCAAAACCACAGTCCCCTAGCAGATAATTGTCATTGTATGTATAGGACTAACATAGGCGCACCGACGTCGGGCATACGGGAAGCCCGCTGTACTGTTCCGTACACAGTCTGCCCGGCACCGTTCCAGTAGAAAATTCGAGTCCCATTCTGGAGAGACAAAAAGTTATGAGTCCGATTGATTCACCCGGCCGCACTCACAGGGAATGGATTCATAGCCAAAATAGCGGGACTGCAAGTGCAGCGGGATACGAGACGAGTGCAGCTTTTGTTTCGAAGACTAGAACTTTGGAGACCATTCGTTTTGGAGAGCTAGCTGTTTATAATGTTCGAAGAAACGTGTTCAGAGACAAAGAGAGAAATATCCAGACAGTGTCTGATCGAATACGGCAGAGCCTGCTTCTGGAAAGGAAATCGGCGATAGGATATCTATCACACAGATCTTGGAAGGCAATAGATCTCGCTTCATGGCTTCGATTTAGCAAGAGAGAGAGAGTTCTGCACAAGGCAAAAGAACGAAACCCGCTGGGGAAAGAAGCACGGCCAACCGCGGAATTAAAGGGGGCCGATCCAGCCTCAAACATCGGTTGCTTTCTTAGGCATGTCGACACGCGAGGCCCCCACGCCCATGGACCAGGACTGAGCAATCGATCTTCGTTCTCTTGGAGTAGGTGCGAAGGTGAGGGTGTATATTAAATCAGACGCGTCGAAGATAAGTTGTCGAAAGAAGGCACCAAATCAGACGCGTCGAAGATAAGTTGTCGAAAGAAGGCACCAACGTGGGCACGCGTTGATGGAGAAACGCGAATGTCGCCGACGTATGACCTCGTATGACTCTAAGACCCACGCCAAACTCAACATCTGACTGATCCGCCACCACACGTTTTTTAATTTCATTCGGGTTTAAGCCACCCTCGACCCATACCAGCATGTGACAGTGAAGTGTACATCGACCTTGAGCTTCGACGCAGCCATAATAGGCATTAATAATTCCAAGAATTCCACCTTCCAGGTCTTTCTGTTCGGGATCGTAACCAAGAAGTGCGGAAATGAAAGCTTTCATGTATACATATATTGAAAAATCGAGCAGCAATAACTGGATTGTTTCATATGAAGCTTCATGGACAGTTCGTCTCGAGTCATTGGGCCCGCGAATACCATACGACATCAAAGGAAATAAACTGTCCTGCCTATATTCATTCTGTCATGTGGAATTTGAATGTAACCACCTCCATTTTTCTGAACATGACGGAGAGCTGCAGCACGTAATTCATTTGAAGACGCATGACAGTCAATGTCCGTGATGACAATGTTCTGGAAAGGGATTGAGTCATCGGGTTTAGAGGACGGATCGGGAGCTGGAGTAGAATTATATCTGGACGTAGCAGCTTCGTTGGCAGCACTGGCTCGAATGTGTTCAATGTTGAACGGCAAAACGGGACCTCGGGCTATAACTTTTGGGACTTTTGCTCCGGGGGATCTATAAAGGGGCTTCTTGTGGTGCTATTTACGCAACACCTCAATGTCTCATACAAAACTGAGGCAACAGTAGCAATTCCCAAAGTTTGTCACGAAGTTCTGACTGCAATCATAAGGCGAGTGTAAAAAGAAGAATCAGGGCATTTTTGGAGAAATAATCAGGAGCCCGTGGAAGAGGCTGACAGCGAGCGCTGAATGCCGGCGCTCTGTTTCGATCAGCGAGAAGCTGAGAGTAATAAAAGCAGGTCAGTGGCCTGACAGCGAGTGCTCAATTGAGGTCAGTGATGCCTACAGGCTGACAGCGAGCGGTCAATTTTGCACACGGTTTTTAAGTTACTGAGAATCGAGCGCTCGCTGTTAGAGGACCCCTAATTTTCCCTTTCGAGGCTAGCCCCCGAAATAGGCCGATACCCCGATTCCTGTCCGGGTGGAAGTTGCCCCGGATCGTGGAGATTTTGTCTGCCAATTATTAGTCACCGCTACTTTTGTACACCGGATACCTGGCCTAATTTCACCCCGATTTTCTAGTCTAGTTTTAGTTGTCATGTGTAAGCCGTAGGTCGCGCTTCGGCACTTTCCGTAGTCACGTGTACGACAAACACGACCATTTTTTGACCACACGTCCAGCCGTTCGCGCGCCAATGGCTGGCGCAGTACCCGTTCTCATGCTCATACTCCTCCTGCTATCCCATCTATGCACTGCCTTCAAGTTTTACTCTGAATCAGGCTTTGCATTGGTCCGCAAAATCCTCCTCACTGCTCTGCCCACTTTCGAGCCGCATCACTACCAAATGGACGGCATTTGCAAGGTTCTCGACGGTGTAGACCTCGTCGCTGGCACACCAACCGGATCTGGCAAGACTGGATACCTATTCCTGTCCATCATCGTCATGATTGCTATCGCAAGGACACCATCCCTCTGCCCATCCGCAAAGTTTCCAGTGGACCCGGCAATCGTCGTAAAACCGACGAGGAAGAAGATCCTCTCCACGTAGGAAATTCTCGAGGTGGGTGAGGAAATTGGCGGCGCCATACTCTTCCTCCAGAGACGCAACGGTAACACGCGGGAAAGGGGCTCTTTTTGCGATGGTGTAAGGCGGGGCAGACCCGGACGCGGAATTATCGTTCTCCCGCTCGTCATCGTCATCGGAATCAGAATCAGAATCCGTGGGCTCGGCGTTATCATCGAGGGCTTCCAGCTCGGCCAGATAGCCGGGAATAGCCCATTGAAGGTACAATGCGAAACGGTGAATAGCTTCGCGGCGCATGAGCCAGGTCGTCATTTGCCGGATGTACTCCTTTTTGCTGGAGGCGGCATAACCGAGTTTGGCGCAGTCGATGTGCAGGCGCTCCGAAAGCTCGGTGTTGTATCCGTCCGCGGTGCCCAGCGACATAGTGCTGCATCGAGTGAATTTTTGGTATATTGAAGTGCTCACGGATTTCCAGAGTCACAAACACGTCCTTGTTGGCGTGGAAGAGCTTCCAAGTGTCCTCGAGTTTGACCAGAGACATGTCGGTGTGAGTTTCGAAATGAGCATAATAAATGAAGTCCATGATACCGCGCACAGCGCGAACGACCTTCATCTGGAAAAATCCCACAGGCTATGGAGGCCTATGTCGTCCGTATAGTTCGCATAGCGCTATCGCTTGACCCCTATTATATAGCGCGCTGTAGCTTGCACCCAAAAATATATAGTATTCTGTAGTCGGTATAGCTGTGCGCTGTAGGTACATAGTTTCATAGTTTCATAGACCTGTAGCCTATATATTCATATGTAGCGATACATATTTCTTTAGGATTTAATAATGCTTCATATTCGGGGACAAAAAAAGGGGAAAAATGAATAATATTGCACGGGCGCATAACTAATGACTATTTCGGTGGTCACCGCCTCTTCGTGCGCCGCCTTGAAGCGGAGGATTTGGTGAAAGTAGAGGCGGCCACGGTCTTCAGAAGCGGTTGAGATAGAGGACTCGGAAGAAATGGACACGCACCACCGGTCAGTGCATACTGTATGCCGCGAACTCTTCCAGTGACTTCGCGGTCTTTGTACACGTGCGATAGGTGTTGGCGGTGAAAGGGACCAGATATCTAGGTAATATGAGTACAAGACGAGCACGAGATAAGCAGGAACATACGGCAGCAAAGAGGCGATGCCTTTCGCACACGGGTACCGCGGGAAAGGGACTTGAGCTGAGAAATCCAGCCTCAGACGTGGGCCAAACTACTTACAAGCCTGATGTTGAGGTGGTAGTGTGTCCTACCAACTCAATTGAACAACAGATGGTATGCCTACTACTTTAAAGCAGTTAATTGCGTAGCTAACTCTTGTCTGAAGCAGGAGAATATGGCAAAAATAGGTGTTGCGGCACTTACCATAAATTCGGACACTGTTGCCGCATCTCGGCTCTGCAACATCGACCTCTGGAACAGCGCCCGAGAGGGCATTTCCATGTTAATCCTTGGCCCCGAACAGCTCATCTCGAAAGGGTTCCGTGATCTACTCGCGTTTGAGCCCTTTTATGACCGAGTCTGCGCTCTCGGAGTGGACGAGATCCATTTGCTTGTTTACTGGGGCCTTACATTTCGAAAGCCTTTCGCACAGATCGGCCACATGCGTTCACGGTTTCGCCCGGGGATCCCTATCATCGGTCTTACGGCCACACTCCTCGGCGACCCCAAAGTCCAGGACACCATTTTTGCGCTCTTGGGTGTGAACCGAGGAGAGTATCATCTTATACGTCGCTCAAAAGCCCGCCACGACATCCAGATCCTATTCTGCCGGCTATACTCGGGCATCGACGGAAGGCTTTTCCCCGAGATCGACTGGGTCCTTAAAAACAGCGATAAAACACTCATTTTCGGCAGCACCGTTCCCCTCGTCTTCCGACTCAAGTCATACCTAAACTCCCTTCTCCCCGCCAACTCAAATGGCGACGTTCGAAGAAAGCTGCGGAGTCCGATATTCCTGCAGCACATCGGCTGACAAAGATCATGAAGGAGGCGGGTCGTACTCGTTTGGAGGAGTTCCGCTTGTCCATCTGGTCAGACGCCTCCGATCATGTGTGCTCTATCCTCCAGCGAGTGAACCAATTGTCAAGAGGTATGCACCGGAAGATGCCGAGACACAGCCTCATAGGTAGGTAGGGTCGGCGACCCCTTATTTCAGTTTTCGGAAAAACTTTTGGAACATCTCAAAAATGTGTTTGGAGACATTCAATTTTTTTTCTCAAGTTTTTCTGGCACAATATACGCTTCGGAACTTGCCTCTTGTCGGCGATCAGTGCTTTTCGACAGCCGCCCAGTCGCCGTAAGCAAGCATGTCACAACAATTACACTGCCTCCGCAAATTTTCGCCCACGTCAAAGCAATCAAGAAGCTCAAAAGAAGTTCGACATCTGCTGCCGCAATGCCGCCGGTTTCTTATTACAACGATCGGCCTCTTAGCAAATCCCTTCCACGACGTCCTACGCTTCTTAAATCCTCTCCCGATGCTGTGGCTTTCAATGTGGTGCGCTGGGGATTCGCCAGTGTGCTACCCTTCCTGCTCGCATTTCTTGGGGAGATTGGAATATTGTCTCTCTTGGTTTCCCGGTTAGGTGTCTCTGATCATCAAGCCCCGCTCGAGCTTTTGTATTTCTTCGTCTACTACGTGGTATTCTCGGGATCCGCTTTGCTATTCATAGGTATGCAATCTTCGCGTTACCGTTATCTTACCTTCAACGCTGGCTTTGCATGTGCAGTGTCAATCACATTTCCTCGCATTTATTGATACCATCTCGTCCTCCCTCTGATTTTGGGTCACCGCCGTCATCGCTCGCATTTCTCCTTCATGTCCCCACGTCGGCTGAGAGCACTTTGTGAGAAATCTCCAGACAGCTCTAATCCGTCCTTCACTACATCCATTTCGAGGCTTGTCGAACATCATTCAAAGGCGATTTGTGACAGGTCCCCGGACAGGACAGGGTCTTTGTTTACCATTTTTCTTCTGGGGCTTGTTGATGGTTCCTTAACTGTCTGTACGTCGAGTGCAATTTACTTTGTTGTAATTAATCAATTGATTTCCTGTCAGCGGTCACAGAAAGCACCACGATATGCGCTATCTATCAGCAAATTTACGAACTGGGTCATGTACCTAGTGACGGTCGCAACTACATGTACTTTACTTGCGGCAGACAATGCACTACCTGGCCAGATACTCTAGCCTCGCTCGGAATTGGGCCCCTGACAGACAGGTTCCCAAAGAAGTAATTAGCGGTGCCGCACAGCCACCGGTCCGGCTGATCCGCAATCAAAAGCGCGAAATTGAACTGGGAAAAACATAAATTGTGTTTTTACAAGTTTTGGCCCGGCAGATATGTAGAGTAGGTTCTTCTGGTGCCATTTATGCTACTTACATGACTTTCTGAGAAAAACTGTGTTGTCAGTAATGATTACCAAATTGGACCTTGGACTTGTCACGAAGTTCGGTCCGCCACCATAGCGGAATCGAACTTTCTGTGCCAAAAAGCACGTGATTTTGCTTAGTAAGATAGGTAGGTAGGTTCCCGAAGGGTCTTATCGCAGTTTTCCGACCCTGTGTGGGAAATTTTAAGGGTGCATACCTCTTGCCAATTGTCAATATTCTGACTTTGAAGTGTTTTCGAGAGATTACATGCCTCAGATCAGCTCTGTGCATTCCCGTCCGGCGACGCGACACGTCCCAATGGACAAGCGCGGTCACGTGCCCAGAATCGTTGTGATCGAGTTGTCTCGCGGTGCTGTACAGGGAGTACAAGAGCAAATCCGAGCCGTGGACTCCTCCAGGACACTCAATAGAATGATAATGGGTAGTTTTTCAGCTTATTCAATCATAGATCACACAAATACACAGAGCCTGAGCTGTACCTATATTCTGCTTGTTCAAGTCCACTGTTCACGTGCTCCGGGTGCCATGCCTCAATTACGAGGACGGTGTGCCCTCCGCCATCCAAATAATTGTTTTTGAGCCATACAACATCCCACACAACCTTCAAATCACGACACAAGAGATGAATCTTAGGGAAGGACACGGGTACGGGTCAACCCGGCGGGTTTTCGGGTCGGGTCGGCCCGGGTACGGGTACGGGTTTCAATTTTAGTGGACCCGAAACCCACGGGTACACCGCGGGTCTGCGAATATTGATTTTATTATTGAATTTAACCTATTTTAAGGCAGCTGGACATGGCTACCAGCAATCAATGGTACTCCCAAGCTTTCGTTAAGCACCCAATGCATTTAAAAACCTCAATTAGTGAAAATATTTCATGTTTTGAAGGTGTTGAACCTTCTCGGCAGGCTTCGGCCAGCGTGATCCGATCAATTCGGACAACCCGTGGACGACCCGTGGACCCGCGGGTTCGGGTTCGGGTTTTCCGGGTTCGGGTCCGGGTTGACTGATTTATACCCGAACCCGTACCCGTGTCCATCCCTACGAATTACCGGACTCTTTCAAAATTCAAATAGTTTTACATACAGTGGAAATATGCAAGTGCGTACAGTACAAGAAGAATGAGTAAAAGTAGTAGTATTCCAATCCACTGATATAACAGAGCCTACATGCCCATTGCAAACACCAAAAACACTGACAGTCCGCGTATCTGGGGTTCAGTGCCTCACCGACATTCTGTACAAAAAAAAAGAATACTCTGGGACAGTAGTTCATCAGTAAATTTACTGTTGCACCAGTGCTGAGCATCTAATACACTGTAGGGCCTGAGTATAATATTGGAGATAAGACCAATACTGGATCATTAACTTATCGAAATTTTATGCAAGGGTTTCGGGTCTCAATAGGCCAGTGAACACAGAAACGACCTTGACAGGCATATTGTATATCCTTGTTTACATCACCTGGCCGACTCCATGTTTTTGCGCATGGCTCTCAAATTCATTAAATTTTGGCATACATGCATTTTAAAAGTCCTAAACCTAGTTAGAGGGCTCTAGAGCCCTCAGAATTGACTCGGTGAGGACCTTGGGAAAAGTATATGTGGTGGTCGGCAACCCTGCCGGAAATCCGTGATGGAGAATGTGGTATTGCCAGATTCGGAAATTTACCCCTGTCTGCGCTACTTTCGCTCTCCTAGGGCCCTAAAAGGGACTGCAGAAGGACAAAAAACACCTAGAATACATTTTGAGAGCTATTTGAAGTATTCTAGATGCTCCCAGTGTGTACAGAAGGTCTTGAAGCTGAGATCTACAATTGGGCTGGATGACTCCCAACCAAACTTTCATGAGCTACAGGCCTCGTATAAACATGCTGTAAAGTGCTAATCCTATGTATTATGGACTCAGGAACAAGGTCTACTTTCTCGATTTTTGCTTTTTTGCTTTCTTCTCCTGCAGGTGGCTATTTTGCATGGCAGAATTCCAATTTCTCATACATTGGGAAAGTAGACGATGTTCATATACATTTGCCATTCATTTATTGTCATATAAACTTTGTGCAATGACGCATAGATAGCCCGCAATTTCCTCTGACCATCATGCGAGCATGTGTCGGAGTTTGAATTTGGCTGTGTATTATCACCTGTCAATTTGCAGCAGGCAATTGGCTCTCCATATCAAGTCACACTTTTCTAAGCATGTGAAAGTGTCCGTATTTGGCTAGGCTCGTGACCATCCGCTTCTTCACGTGGCTGCACTATCATGTTGCGAAGCGGCTGGGATGACTGGGCGCCGTTTTGGCTGAGCCTGCCAAATGCGATTTTGTACTTAGAATCTGAGAGCTGTGAATCTTCAGAAAAAGTATAAAAAGTCATATAGGCAAAGTTGAGTCATACCACAATCAAAAACAATATGGCACGCAATAATACTAATATGGCACGCAATACAATATGGCACGCAATAATTATTATAATAGTATTCCATGACATAAATCAAATGGAAGTGTACCAACTTGATAAATGAGGATACAGTACTTGTTACTGCATTGAATGCAGAGTGGGGCAACTCGTACGATTATGGCTGACTTGATGGCATCGAGAGCATCGGTTTTGACGCCTTGGAGCACCATCGCTTTGAGACTGATCTGCGACCACAATTTGACAGGCAGCTTTCTGATGCGCCGTAGATCTGTCGCTCAGGGTTCCTCCTGCACCAGTATCATCGCCCCCAATGGCCGTCGCCATCGTCCAAACTGACGAGTCCAAACCTGTGTCCAGAAATCGCAAGGCTTGCGAGGAAGTAGATGCAACGGACATCATTCCCACCGCTACCAAGCGGTCCCGGAAAATTCCAAAGCGGGCTGACGAATAGGTGCGTTTATTGTCTCCTCTATTAGTCACCTTTACTGATCCTTTATAATCGATTTCCTGAGTTTATTCGTTTTGCGTTGGAATTTTATTTCACGTTGTTATTACTTACAGGGTATGCTGTGTGCAATCCTCAATTTTATGAAGCAGATGGGATTGGACGAGAAAGCATTGGACAATTTGATCTTCATGGTCCGCGGCGACGGCGCGTCCGTGGCTGCAATGTGGCGGATCAAAAAATTCCTTGCAGCCCATCCCAGCCACTACAAAGCCTTTCGAAACCTCGTCCCACCTGGGCCAGAGATCTGGCACACTCGTTGGACTCAGCTCAATTCGATCGCATCGAACTACTACGGACCCAAGTCCTCGGCGGACCCTTCCTCTCGAAAAGTGCGACTGCCGCAGGAGCCAAACGACCGACCAATCTGAACAAAGTTGACTTTTTCCCGACCTCTCGGAGCATGGAATTATTTTTTGAAGCTCGCTGGAGCTCGAACTCTTGGAACCTCGTACCAACCGGAGGCCCGTCTTCGATTTTGAGCCAATGGACACACTTCCCACCGTCGAACATATCATTCAGGCCCGACAATCCTCCTTATGGCATGTCCGCCGAATCTTCCTGGAACACTTTCCAACGTTGGCTGCCAAATTCAAGGCCGACCTCGGGGATGTTCCCGTCATCCGGGCTATTCCTCTTCATCAGTCGGAGCATCTTCCTACCCCTGCCATGAAGATTGATGAATCCAGCCTTGATGGCACGATTGATGTTATCGACACAACGGTGACACGCACCCTCCAGTTGACTGCAGCTGGGATGCGAGCCCACGGTGTCATGTTTGCAGGTGGCGACCTACTCAGTTTGAATCTTACAGATAAGGTCCTGTCTCATTTTTCGATTCAATTCATGTCCCTAATTTATTGCAGGCCATTGCTGCACGACGCGAAGATACTGAGCTTCTGGACGCCTACGGAAGTTACCTGAAAGGAATGCTCGGTATTTTTCACGTCAAGCTCTCGGGAACTCGTGGGACTGTCAACGAGCACTGGGGCAAGCCCAACTCAAAGTTTCACGGCTCTTTGTGGACGCAAAATAGCTTCCTGTCCAGGAAGTCTATTTCTGTGGGATGGGTGAGCTGATGGGGAGTTTGAACTCCGCTCAGTATTCTTCAACTCCGCTCGCTATCCATTGCAATAAAATGTGTCCGTCTCAGGACCACTAAAATTCCAGTTATATTAATATATACATTAATCCTCGTTGCAAATGTTCTCGAATCTTCTTGGAAGTTCTCGATCCTCGAAACACTATTTTTACGGCTTTTTCTCAGCATTGAAATCGCCACGTGCAAGCGAAACGGAGCGCGGAAGCTCTCGCCTAGACTCGCGACCAGTCAGTCACATGTAAGCAACTTTGATCACGGGGTCAAGGGATCAAAGCTTCATGTAACGACAGATAACGCTATTGACCCAACGGTGTAGCGCAACCACGTGACCGGCTGATCCCGGTCCGAAGCCGTGCTCCTCGCGTTTCACCAAGTCCAACAAGCCCGTTCGCACATGGCTCTCTGTCATGGGGCTTGGTGACCCAAGGCAGTTAAATAGGTTGTATTGAGCTCGGATAAATACTATTTAGACTCCAAAAAAGACACATAATCAGTAACAGCAAGAGTAACAGTGTAGCCAACTTGTAATGATTCGGGAATAATGACCTTTGCAAAGTTTGTCATTTACTGGGATATACAGGTAGTCTGACATGATGAGATCCTCCTTTAATATCCTCGGAATTTTAAACGGGGCCCCCCATGTTTAAGGTGAGTTACGATCCGGGCCTGGGATTTCCTCGGCATTCCACACAAGGAGAAGAAGCAGCTGCACGGCACGTCGCTTACCGTCATAG
This sequence comes from Mycena sp. CBHHK59/15, assembly GCA_029204085.1. NCBI lineage: Eukaryota > Fungi > Basidiomycota > Agaricomycetes > Agaricales > Mycenaceae > Mycena > Mycena sp. CBHHK59/15. Next base: position 15,431 of record JARGXW010000783.1, read on the forward strand.
GCTTCCAAATCGACGGGAACACAATGACCATCACGTTGCCTCCGGACTCCAAGGCCGAGCTCGAGCAGTGGGTTGAAGAGTTTATTGACACCCCGTCGCGTCGCCGCAAGCTCCGAGAATTCCAGGCTCTCACCGGCTGGATGAATTGGTCGTTCAACATGTACATGCTGCTTCGACCTGCACTCTCTAACATCTACGCCAAGATAGGGGACATGGAACAACAGCACGCCAGCATCTACCTGAACAATTGCGATCAAGGATGACCTTCGCTGGTTCTTGAATCACCTTCGCCACTCCGGCGGGACCGCTCTGCTGGAATCCCTTGACTGGGACCCACGCACAGAGACCCACGCAACGATATACTGTGACGCGTCGCTCAAGGGCATGGGGTTTTGGTTGCCTGAGCGCCTGCTAGGCTTCTATTCCCCCGTTCCCTCCGAGCCCCCCGCTGACACCATTTTCTTCTTTGAAGCCTTGTGTGTTGCATCCGCACTTCGGTGGTATTGCACTTCTGTTCTTTCGAACACCACCACCGCTTCCCGCTATCGCCTCACCATCTTCACCGACAACTCGAACACAGTCAGTATCTTCAATACTCTGCGTGCGACACCGGCATACAACATGATTCTGCGAACCGCAGTCGACGACCTCATCCAGTACAACGTTGATCTGCGCGTCCTCCACGTCCCCGGCGAGGACAACACGGTCGCCGACGCCATCTCTCGCAGCCGCCCCCTCGACGCAAAGGGCTACGCCCCCGGACTCGTCATCCGACCGTTTCAACCCCCGCAGGAGCCGCTGGGGGCTGCCGCACAATGATCACATCGCACGTCAAGTCCAGGCAACCCGTGCGGGAAGCCTGGACCATGGAGCAGCTTGTCCATCAACGAGCTGTCGCCATGGGCGCCGCCATCGACACATCTACAGCGCACACGTATGGCTCCGCCCTCAACTCGTACATTGAGTTCTGCCGACTTCACAAATTTCCCATTACCCCGACTGCAGAGACACTGAGTTTTTACACAGTGTTCATGTGCCATCATATCAATCCAAAATCCGTCGACTCCTACCTCTCAGGTATCTGTAACCAGCTCGAAGCCCATTTTCCCGAAGTACGCGAAATACGGAAGAGCATGCTGGTGTCGCGAACTCTCCAAGGCTGTAAACGCCTCCGCGGCACCGCGACGAAACGGAAATCACCACTCTCACGCCAACAACTCCGACAGGCGATCACCGCCCTCCCACCATCCCCTTCCCACGACGACCTCCTCTTCCTCACCATCCTCCTCTCCGGCTTTCGCGCGCTTCAACGGCTTGGCGAACTCACGATGCCGGACAACCCGCGCATACGCAACCCGCGAAAATACACCAAATGTGTATCCGTCACGGTGGACGCCACGCAGTACGAATATTGGCTGCCCGCACACAAAGCAGATACGTCCTTCGAGGGCAACCACATTATCATCACGGACCCAGATGCACACCTCCACTTCCGTCGATACCTCGCTTCACGCGACCAACGCCACCCCCTCAATCCCTTCCTGTGGATCCACGACGATGGCACGGTACCGACACGCACCTGGTTCATGCGCCGTCTACGCCGCCTGTTCTCCGAGACGAGCATCGCAGGGCAGTCCATGCGAGCCGGCGGCGCCACAGCACTCGCGGAAGACGGCGCCCCTCCGCACATCATCCAAGCCGCCGGTCGTTGGGCATCGGACACCTTCCAGATATACATCAGGAAGCACCCGATATTACTGCAAGCGATGCTCCATGCCCGCGAGCGTTCCTGAGCTCGCGCTCGCACCTCCAACATCTATATCTCATCACAAATCTCCTTCCATTACCTCTTTAGCCTCCTCGGCACTCGCTCGCACTCCCAATATACTCGCAGGCCCATCGGGCCTTTCCCTGGCTAAACACTTCGCTCGGAATCACGACGGCGATGGCAATTAGTCGGGTTTAAAACGAGGTTTACTCAAGTCTAATTGACGAGTAAGTCTCTGCACGCAGTCCCGCAACAGCGGCTTACCCGAGAAGTCCTCACCGACTCAGGTCGCGACGAGGACGCAGGAGCGCGACCACCTCTCGGGTATCACAGCTCCCTCGGGTAAGCGGCTAGCTTTTGTCCTTCGGGACTTGCATTGACCGCCTTTGTCTCAGTCAACTGAACAAAGGGCTCGAGGTCCAGGCCATCGCAACGCGGGGGCCATTGGCCCGCACGCTATATAAACCCTGGCGAGCCGAGTAGAACCTCAGCTTCTCACTCGGTCTCGCCAGGTATGCAGTCCCTCACTTACAACTGTTTGTAGTTCTCACTTGGTCTCGCCAGCGCTCTTATTTTGCTATCCCACCGGTGTGTCTCTTCCATTCTTTCACTTCGTGTCCTAATCTTTGTGCAAGCGGTTGCGGATTTCTACACTCGCGGGCCAGGGCCGTATGGCATGAAAGAAACTAACCCAAATTGAGGTGGTGACACAGCCAGGGAAATAGATGGTCTTGATGGTCTAGTGGTAACAACCCATCTCTCATGTTTGGGATTCCATTCCAGAAGTGTTATCCCAGTGTCCCCAGTTCAATCCTGTGTGTATGCACTTTTTTGTTTTCAGTCTAATCAGATTCACAGCAATTCCTGAAAATAATGGCAAGCACAATTTTTTTTTTCGTGATTCCCAAATAGGAAATTTTCTACATTGTCGTACGACACGCGTCCTCCGTACTCTGACACGCTCTGGACATCACTCAACGCCATTCGACGATCCAATTCGAGATGGCTGTTTCGTGTTTCTCATTTTCTACTATCCCCGAGCAGTCGCCCTCCGAGTCCCTATATCCTGCCTCTGTTTGACCTCGCCGCTCTTCCGGCTCTGAGGACGGCTTTTATAGGAAATTCTACGTGCAAAATTGGCGATGTTCGCCAGGAACTCTCGTTACAGGTCTCCTCATAAATGATGTCCATCGGAATATGAGCCCTTGGTGGGGGTCGAATTCGGCAAGCTGAGAGAGTTGACGGATGCTTTCCCGCAATGCCAATCTCTTCTTCCGTCGGTAAGGGGGGCAACGGCTTCTCCGGCATAAATGTGGATATCGATCTGCGTTGTCGCCTCATCTTCGATTTGCTGTTACCCATGCACAAGTTGCCTGCTAATGTGGATATAAAATATGTCTCTCCATGAAGGAGTAGCGCCTCACCAGAAACATGCCAGAACCACTTTCAAAGCGGTCCGTTTGAACGGTATTTATCCACATGAAAGGAGGACATGCATAATGTACCCTACCGGTACTTTCGCTTCCCCGGCCACCGTGATGTCAGGATATGATATTGATTGTTCACGTCGTTCCGAGTACATGATCTTTATCACTTCTTTGATACATGTGCATGCAGCTTCTCGTAGTCTACCATAGCCTTCTCACAACACAGACAACACTGAAGAGTCCGACGGTGACGTCGAAATGCAGGACTGCCATGGGTCGATTAAAGCTCGCACCCGATGCCTCCGCCACATCCGCCGCCTCCGCGCCGCCTAGCCTCCCTCCCATTCTAATCGCTCTTGCTCCCTCGCCAACAATTTCTGGCGTGTTTCGTCATGAATGCACGGCGTCGTGTGGTAGCTCCGCCAAATGAGATAGAGAGGCGGAGAACCGATTCCTTCCACCGGGATTGCTTGGGAGTGGCGGAGGAATGTGTGGGATAGTTGCGGATCAGCTGTGAACGGTTGGGACAGGTACAATATGAAGTAAATAAATTGCTCTGAAACTACTAGCGTGAACACGATCAGCTTCCGCGGGTCTGCGCTGCATTCTCCCGTTGCAAAGTGCGTTCCTCCCTCTCGCGTGCCCGGTTCTTCTTCAAAGGGGGATGCCCGCATATACACCACTTTTTGCCGCCCGAACCCCGACAGTTGTGCCGCTTCGGACAAACAGCCTCCACACACAGGGCACAGCGTCTCGTTACTTTTGCCTTCTGAGTTGCAGGACCTGGTGTAGGTGTGGAGGCACCAGGCAGCAATGTCTGTTGCACGACGACAGGCCGGATGAATTGAGGTGCAGCCAATTGCGCAGGCTGTGGGGCCGGCTGTGGAGTAAATTGCACAGAGGGCAACATTGACTCCGCAGTCTCGTTTACCTCATCGCTCTGCATGGACGACTCGCCAGATTCCAATTCAGGGATCTGGGAGTCACCAACATCTTCTCCATCTTCTTCCTCGGCCATCGGATTGAAAGAAGTTGGAACATTGTCGCCTGCGACAGATAAAATCAGCGCAGATTTTGGAAGAAAAGAAGACGAGTCAAACCTGCAATAGAGAGGTCCACTTCGCCGTCGGGAACAGCTTCGGGTAACGGAATCGCAGGTAGAGCATTAGTATAATTATCGTCCGAATTGAGAATGTCGAGAAGCGGCTTCCGCGCAGTGAAATTGATACCGGTGGACAGTGTGGAACGTTCCGATTTCCAGAGAATGGTCTTTTTATGGTGCGCTTCAAGTTGTTGAGGTAGTTTGTAGTAAATTCGGAGGTTGGAGTCGGTTACTGAGCGTGATTGGGCGTCCACGAGTTCGTTCCAAAATTGTGCAAGCTTGAGGAAGTCGATGTTCTTCCAGTGCTCGTGGGGTGGATAAACCTTGGCACCCTTTCTGAATTTTGCGTGGTTGATATGTGCCTTGAAAGTGATGTATTCCTGGTGCGTATGCACTGGAACCACCGCCGCAAGAGTCCGCTGACGAAGTTGGAGGTAGCGGTACCGGTTTATGGACTTGGTACAGAGGCGCGTCATGACATGCACTGGTGTATCACGATGGTGAGGTAGACCAGTGATGTGTGGGCGAGGAAGTGTAGTGATTTTGAGATTTTCAGCAAGTGATTTGGCGATAGGGAGGATGCCAATGGTTTCGGAAGTGGCGATCCGAGTCGGGAGCACACGGGGAAGAGGGAAGGAGGGCTTGCAGCCGACTTCAATAGCAAGTTCGACGATCTCGTCCCTGATCCAAAGTGCATAATGGCCGCGATACTTTTTGCCCGTGCGGTTATGAAACCCGACCTGGCAAGCGTCAGAAGACTGAACAGGATCGAAAAAAATGAACAGAATACCCTCATGTTTCGACGCAAAATCCAGTTAATTAAAATGCACTCTGCCAATTCTGGAGAAGCTCGCAGGGAGCCAAAAATGCGACGAACGACCATATGGAATCCACCCTCGAGCGAGTTCGTTCCTCGCACGGTGCGGTAGACGTTGAGCCCATCACGGTCCTTTCCCATTAGATAGTAAAGGGGGATACCAGGAGGATCCGAGAGGTACCCCTCTCGCGCGGTTTGAAGGAGATGTTGGACCATTTCTTTGGCTTCATCTGAGAAGAAGGGGCCGTTGCTTTTCTTCGTTGAGCACTGGATGTCCTGGTATGCGTTGAACAATTTATCGAGTCGGCCCAATAGCACGGTGCGTTCCGGAATATAGCGGCGGATACGGCGGTTAAGAGTCGAAGACTTTGCGCGCTTGTAATACTCCCAGTCACCTCCGTTCTTCTCGATGACAGCTCGGACAGCACATTCGTCCGAATGATCCCGGACAAAGATGGCCTCGCTGAAGTCGTGGGCAAATGCTTTGAATGCCGAATGTTTTTTTGACAAGAGGCGGAGCAGTCGGTCCATGTAATGGAACGCGTCATCGAGAACACGACTGGGAAGCTTCTCCGACTGCTGCATGAGGGTAAAGGTACGCTCGATGCCTTCCATCAGTGCAGCCACGGAAGTATCCTATAATATATAATGAATCTGGATCGAAAATAACACCATGTTGCGCACCTCGTTGACGCTGTCATCAAAGAATGTATTGTTGAAAAAGCTGCTATCAATTCCAGGCATCTCGTTGTCCTGGTTAAACTGTTAAAAATGTAACACCTGGAAGCAGTGTTAAATACCGGATTGCCCTCGAACTCGGTGTCTTCATCAAAGTCAAAGTCAAAATCATCGTCATCTTGGTCTGAATCCTCGCATGCGAATGTATCCTCCATGTCCTTCTCGGTCAAATTTTCGAACTCGATGGAAGGAGAAATTGAAGGGGTAAACTCTGGGATATGTTGGGAGTTGTCGGGCGGAGCGGGCACAGAAAATACACGGGAAACAATGCGAGCCGGCACTGGAGCGGTTTCGCCGTGAGAAATAAGCTGTGAGGTGCTTACAACCGCTTGTCCGCCATGCGCAAAGATCCATTCGAGTGTTTGATTGTGCAATTTGTGAAGTGAGCCTGGAACTAGAACCTACGGGACGCCGTAAGAAATATCAACACAAGGAGTTGAAGAGAACCAACCTTCGAAATCTCAATGAGAGAACGTGACGCGCTCACATTAATTCGCTTTGTGAGTCCGTGCTCATCCATAATCGCGTCGAGGTAGCCCGGATGGTGACCAACAATTGAGCCTTCCGCCACCGGCTTGCAAGCCTGGATGAGTGTTACACGCTGCCCGTGAGTCACCGATTGGGTGGGCTGTAACGGTAACCCGAGAGAATCAAGATGACTGAGCGCAAGATAAATTTGCCACTGGCAGTCGATCTCCCGAAACAGCAAGGTATTTTGCTCCGCGGGCGTTAAGGACCAAGGATACGAAAGATGGTAGGGAAATGAAAAGGACTTTCGAAGAACTAGACCCGAAAGTGCAGAAAGTGAAACTGATGGATCATCGACCACCGCTTTCAATTTGGCATATTTTCCCAAGTCGAGTATGGGCGCATTTTTTGCCTTTGCGAGTGTCGCGATTTCGGGGAGTGAGAATGCATCCGAAATTATCTGGAGGTTCTCGCGTATCGAATGTCCGATCTTGATAATTGTGGGGTTGGTGAGAATTGCCCGCAAAGAAGGAAGAATCTCGCTCCGCGAAGTCAGAGCTGCAACCTACATATCGAATCAATCAATGTACTTGAATAGAGTATGTATGTAAATCTATACCTCGAAGACGACAATCTTATCCTGCGTCCGGAGTTGAATAATCTCCAGACGAGGCGGCCCGTCTTTGCGTTGTTGTGTCTTGATTGCAAGCGCGACCAAAGAAAGCGGTGTGGTTGGAGTAACAATATCCACGAGAATATCATTTGCTTCGTCCTCAATCTCCATTGAATCAGAGACGATGGTGGTTGGGATTCCAGAACTTGGTTCAAAGGTGGGAAGGTCTGTCCACTCGGTAATCGGCTCAACGTCCTTGATCAACGAGCTGTTGATAGACTCGTGAAAGGACCGCTCCACTGAAAAACATCAGACTTTTCACCACGGAAGAATGAACTGCTCACGTTGTGGTGAATCTGTGTAAAATATCTCGGTTGGCGGATGGTTCCATTCTTTAACCCTTCCTGAATTCTCTCGAACAATTCTTTAACAAATGCCAACGACTTGGTTTGAGTTAAGGAGTGCGCTCGGACCTCTTCGAACTCGTTAAGCAGAGTATATGCAGCGATGAAGATCTGTTCCCCCTTCAAGTCCCCCATGTACTTGAGGAGCTAAAATAAAATGAGGGTCAGGCCGTCATTTACGATATTTGTAAGTTGACACTAACCTGGAATGTATGGTCCCTGCCGCCACGGTCAATGGCAATGATGCAATAAATTGTTCGATGAAGATGCGATACGCAGAAACATTATCTGTGAAGAGTGCCTTCAGATAAGGGACAGACGGTGGAGACCCTGCATATCCTTGTGGGTCATCAAATGCAGAAAATGACTGAACGTTGGTCCGGCCATAGAAATCTGCGGCAGAAAGGTACATCAGCTCCCCGTCTGCATGATATCGGTGCTGGATCTCGGAAACTAGTTCAGAAAACGGAGCAGGACCGAAGCGTGCGGCAAATGTATTTGACATTTGCGCCATCATGAGCTTTGAAATGGCACCGCGTGCGGATATATATGCTGCATAAATGTGAGCGACTCGATAGATGTATTTTGGAAAGACAGATACCTGGGAATGCCACCTGTACAAACCGCGGAAGCTGCGCAATAATATGGGATCGGTACCCTGGTGGTTGGTTCCACATCCCGGTGAATCTTTCCGTCGGTCATCGCAAATAAACCGATTTGTGAGAAGGAAAAAATCAGCTGGCATTGAACGAACTCGGCGAGCGATAGGATTGTCATTGAAGCCTTGGCGAAAAAAAATAATTAAAACAGGTGTGCGACTGGAACATGGGACAGACCTTTGCGAGATAAAGGCTTACCACAAGTACACTTGAAGCGTTCAGGATGGCGGGAAGGAAGTTCGGCAACCACACAAATATTTTGCGGTGATATACGGCAGTTGGATCAAGGCCGCGGCCAAGGGCGAAGACAGGATGCGGGGGCCTATCATAAAAATCACCCCGTTGATAACAGAGGGGTTGTCCATGAGCTTTAATTTCATCAGTGAGTCTCTTCTTCGCGTCGCTCAATTGCTTTGAGATTGCGGACTCTTGATCGCAAAATGCAGCCTCCTCTGTATCTAGATTTTCCTCGCCATTCTCCGGGGATCTTCTATGAGACTTTCGTCGATGATGCAATCTCCTGCAGCAATATCCGCATGCTCATCGTTTTCGTCGATGTACGCCAGCTCTTCATTGAGCTGTGCAAGATCACCTACGGAAATCGGTGGTGGACGGGTGACTGTTTGTGTGTAAATTGATACTCATGCATCACATTAAAATTGAATTGAAATACCAGGAATCGTCGAAGCGGATATGGGTGCTGCCTGAGCACGCGAAGGCCCGAGAGCGGACCAAGTTGATCTCCCAGCTGAGGCAGAAGCAGTGGCGGGGTTGCCTCGAGGAACAGCAGCATGGTGTTACGAGGAAGAAAAAATGGGGCAATGGGCCCGCCGAGAGCCACTGGTATGGGAGGTGGATGCCCGAGCGCGTTCCTGTAGCAGCGGCGTAGGTGAACGGCCGAGAATTTGCAATTTTGCTTCATTAGAGGTCTTCCCGCTCCCTCCCGAGCACCACCGTGAGTTCCTTTTGGTTTTTTAGGATCCTTTGGCTTCTTGGGGTTCCTGGGTGGACCAGTTTGCGGTGACTTCGAGGTGCCATGAAAGCTCAGAGAGATACGCGTCGCGTTTCAAAATCACGCGTGACTTATGCCATAAGACGTGGTTACGGACCGATTCGCGGACGGATCACAACTGCGATTCAGTCGCATCAATCACGGGATGTGGCTTAAGTACTTACGCCTCCCCTGACACCTTTCATGAGCCCAGACAATGATAGTTGACAACGCACCAGACCATCTCGGCACCTTACCAGCCTGCTGAAGATCAAAGTAATTTTGTACCAAATCGTTCGCACAAATGAGCGTCGTTTTTTCATCAATAATGGTTGCCTCGTTCTAAACATTTGAGCCTGACAATGACTTGATAGTCAAAGTGCCACAGACCTCGTCATTTAAGATGATAGAAAATGCATCGGCATAGACCCTGCCACGGAACAAGACCCATCGGATGGGAACAACAAATTTCCAGTTTTGAGAAGTGAAACCTCATTAACGTAGTAATGTGTTGCTCCGGCATCATACATGGGGCTCAGAATGTCGAGGTTCATATTTTTGCGCCATTTTTGAGCATGCCAGATCTCGCGGATAATGCCATCCTCTGGGATCTCAGGATACAGATGGATCAATTTACGCGTGGTAGGGTTTGCCCAGTCCTTGACTGATTCAATTTGACCGTACATATAATGAAAGAATTTTTACTTTACCTTTGCAATGATGGCCTTCGGGTCATTCATGAAAAAGACGTTGCCTTGCACTGAGATACATGGAATAGTCGGTATTCCGCACTCTAATTGCGAGTTATGGGATAAAATACCCCGATTCGAACGGTGAAGACGCCCCAATTTTCACCCATTACTCCATTCCACGTCACAGGCTGCGCCTATTTCTTCTTACTCGCTTCCGTCTTATAACTCCCGCTCCATCGCACCCGCTACCATGCCCGTCTTCAGCCGCATCATCCCTTCTCAGGAGATCGACCCCAAATGGCGAACTGGAATGCTGGCCATGTCGTTGTTCGCCGTCAGACCGACGACACGTTCGCCATCTGTGTCAACGGCACTTGGGCACTCATTTGCGCCAAGAACGTTCTCCTCTATGGTAGGGGACGCGACTTCATGTCAAGTCGCAATTTTGCAAATTTTGGGCCAAAAGTAGGCGCAAACGACAGGAAAATAACATGTTTCTATTCAAATTTCACGTTTCGGACTTTGGGTATATAGTCACGTGACCAACCCGCCAAATCTCGGCAGGTGCAAAATTTTTCAAGTATGTGTTTTGAGCCCGTTTAAAATACGAGAAAAAAAATGCGGCTTGTACATCTTGGCAGCAAACTCAGCTACAGCTCCTGTTGTGCCGTGTGATAAATATCAAGATATTGATGTACTCGTCGGAAGAAGCGACAGACGGATATCAGTGGGCACATGTCAAGTGTTTCTGGTGTCGCTACGGTTCCAAAAACTTGTGACCCACTGAGCCGGAATCTTTGCTCGGATTCTCTGCAGTTCTACTGTTGTTTGGGGTAGAGGAGAGTATCCTGGAGTCGTTGGCTGAATAACCACCGTAGCCCGAAGAGGATTAGCTTCAGTGAATGGTTCAAATCGAGGTTGAAGCAATGTTGAACTGTAGGAGTGTAGGAGGAAATAACGTAGTCACTGGCAGATTCACCCATGGCCTTTTCGTCATATATACCCGCGGCATGGATGGGGAGAAATGAGAAAGATCCTGTTGGACACCACCAGAAGCGGTGGTCATCCAATTTCTGCAAAGAATTACAATCAAATTAATAATACAACTTGCAATGAGGAACTCACTTCAATCCTTAGAAATGTTAGAATCGATTCACAACATTCACCCATAATATTCCAACACGACCCGGAACCATTCTCTGGGTCAACATCCTCTTCACCCTCCCTTTTGGCCAATAATCTTCTATCACAGATATTGAAGTGGGATCTTTCCTCACTCGATGCGGCGAAAAAGGAATTCAAAGATGCTCCGGAGGATAATAGGGCCTGAAGGCTTCGGGCCAGCCACTGTATATATTCTTGAGTGATATCCGGGCACAAAGGTACACATTTGGCATTGCTGGAGTGGCCAAAAATCAGTGCGTGAGAAGACGTATCCAGCGTTGAGAATGTCCACAGGCCCAAGGTGGGCAGCAGGCTGGAGTTTTGACAAAGTCTTGGGATGCAGGAAAATCTTCAAACCCTCTCACTTTGCCTGAACAACTTGAACAGTTTTGTCCCATTCGCGATTGAGTAGTTGGGAAATTGGCGCTTTCCACCTCAATTGAGATGTCGTCATTGACGACAAGCTTGTCTACCCTGGATATTCAGACTCAGTGCAGCAATCTTGGGCATAAGGTCAATGGCTGTTTTGTAAGCTTCCAGTGCAGATTCATGATGGTGTTCATTGCGGTGGAGGACCATGCTCTTTGCTGCGAACAGACGTTCCACAGGAGGCCCTGATTTGTATCCTGCTCCTTCTCTGAGAACACAGATAGCAGTGGCGAGGTCAGTGGTGGCACCTCTCTGTTTATACATTGTTATAAGCGAAATTCCCAGATTTAATAGACATCTAGCTCGACTCGGATGTGGTGCGGGTTGAAGGGCAAGAGCTTTATGATGCCACATAATGGCCTCATCAAGGTCAGTTAGATGCGCCTGTTTCTCAAACCGATCCCGGAGTCCACTTAGAGGATATGCAGTTGGGAGACCAAGGGCCTCACGGTGCAGCAGGATGGCCTCATCAAGATCGGTTTCATCTCGTCGACAGTCAAACCGAGCCTGGAGTGCATTCGCAAGGCTGCCTAGCATAGCCCCCCTCATAAGGCTGCCTAGCACAGCCCCCTGATCGGTAGCCGAAGGTCAAGTGCCTCACGATACACACTCATTTTGAGGGTCAAATTAAGGGTTATTTCCTGAAACGGAATGCGACGCTGCATGAAAATTATGCAGCACGAGTGTGCATGCGTAAGTTAACCCCCTGAGCGCCTGCATCGGGCTCCTCATCGCTATGCTCAGCCGCGAGAAGCCATATACAGTAGGGACAGTCAAACACCGCTTATCGCTTAGCGCGTGAACAGCTCTTTTTTTCGTAATTCTGAGTTCAGAATTAGATCCGGCTCGACGAAAGGACTCCAAAAAACATATCTCCGAAGTTTTTCCCACGAGGGATTGGTTTTTCTCAATTTTTTGGCCATGTTTAACAAAATTGTGTGTACCCCTGTGGGGCCTGGGGAACCGAAAATATATTATTTAGCTGCAACTCCAACCCCCTTGCAACTCGCTTTGCAACACAGCTTCCAACACATCATATGCACCTGCCGAGACAGAACAATGCCTCTCTGCTTCCGAACTGCCCAATCGGCACTTTGCCCATCAAACTGAGTCGATAGGCGCTTATGAAGTGCCATGAACGATTAATGAACTGACGGATCACGTCTGTGGGGCAAGCGTCAAGAAAACTGATTGCCGTTTCTTTCGCAACTTTGAATCCACTGCTCTTGTCGACCTCCCGATAGCGGTACTTGCACCAGCCCCAATACTAGGGAGAGTATGAGTAAATATACATGATCATAAAGCACAGCACCGACCATTTCAATTGGATTAAGTTCGCAATGGAACTTCGGCAGGAAAATGATTTCATGCCCAAGCCCCTTTGATTAACGTCTCGAGTTGTGATGGCTGGTTCTTGAAATCATCTTGTTGCGAAAGCAGGCGTCCCAATCCGAATCCTTTGCATCTTCCTTCTCAGCCATCTCCGCAAGATTCACACCCAGCTCCTCATCCTCGAATCATCTAAATCCACCTCTGATTCAATATCGGACTCGTCTTCATTCTCCCAGTCCACTCACATGCTGTCGAAATGGACACCTGAGATCGATTCGAGATCAGAATCGATGGCGAGTCATCTTGAGTGGGGGAAGGTTGCTGTGGTTGGTTTCGGAGGCCAGCAATATTCCGTTTAGCCTTTTCTTAGGGGGCATTGTGATAGTCGAGGCAGGAGAAGAGATCAATTTTTATCGATGAAATGGCTCGATGGAATTTCTTCCTTCTATCAGATTCATACCAGCTGACCAAAAGATGTCGATTGGCACTTTATCCGGTATTTTTCCGATTTTTCTTTTGACTTTTCTCAATATTTGGGGTCAAATTTGTTAACCTCCGGAATTTCGAAAATGGCTCGTGTAGATCTCTTAAAAGGTGTCTAAATCACCCGTTACACACTTTTCGGACCTTCGATGGTCTTTGCCGGTCGCCCTATTCAACTTTCCCACGCGTCCAAAATAGGCGGTGTTTGACTGTCCCCTACTGTACAAGCTTTCTTCGGAAACAACGCGGTCACGCGAGTATGCGTGATGGGGTTCGAGACAACACCAGCGAAGAGGTGGGGAGCCATGGGCGCGGAGTGCGCCTGCTCGGTTGCGAGGAGGGATTGGAACACTTGCGGGCAGGTCTTTGTCTTTGTCTTGTCGTCAGCGCCGCCAGCACTACCGCCGATTTTCTCGGTAAGGCTTAAAAAGGGCTTACAGTACAAGCGGGTATCAATGCAGTAGATGGGTGGTGGGAAAAATTAGGGTGTAAGTAATATTAAAGGGATTTTTTGGAAGTGGTAGGTATGGTGCTAGTAAGTGCGAGGGGGCTTGTACGTGAGGACTGCATTTATTCCTCGCATCACCATCACTCCTTCTGCCGAGGAGATCCCATTTGCTATGAGACGCTGGCAGGTTCCAGTTCGTCTTGCCTCTTGCATGACCATAAACAAAGCACAAGGCCAGTCAGTGAAACATGTAGGCCCTCCTTCTTTGTCAACTCTATGATGGACCGCACATTTATGCTACCCTTTTCTAGTTAAACGTGTTCGTTTTATTTACCTACAAGTAACCAAACATTTAAATTCGATTCTGAGGTGTCTTAGCCACAGATTGGTCTCACAGAATATGCTCCCAACTGGAAAGCATCCGAATTTTTCTTAGGGGGAGTCTTTTTGAAATAAATTCCCCATAACCCTCAGAAGTCGCAGGTGGAATTCTGTTATACATCTTACCAAAGCCATGCTAGCAGCAAATCAGTGTTCCATTTGGCTCAAGCGACCTCCTGCCTATCAGTGTTATTGTTAAGGTCAAAAATCGCATTGATGAGCTTGACTTCCAGAAGCTTCTCAAAGATGAGGATAACCGTCTGAAACTAAGCATGCCGATGTTTCCCTCTCCGTTTACCAGATAATACTGCTGATCTCCCTGGTGATGTACTACACCGTATCCGACTGAAAAACCCTTCAATCACTGTGAAGGGTAAAACATACCAACCTGCACGAAAAATCTGGAGTCATGGAAACGAATGCTCGATGATCATCTTGCTGCTGGTCGGATGCGTCCATCTTCTTCAGAATATTCTTCACCTGCATTTGTAGTCCCAAAATATACAGGAGGAGTTCCAGATCCCCTGTTGATCCTCGTTGGGTCAAATGACTACAGGGTACTGAATAAGAATACGATCCGAGATACATTTCCCCTCCCACGAATTGATGATATCCTCGCAGATTGTGTAGAGGAAAAATCTTTGGCAAAATGGATATGACAAACATTTCTTCCAGACTCGGGTCCATCCAGACGATGTCCATTTTACTGCAGTTCGAACTCCATGGGACTATATGAGTGGCTGGTAATGCCTCAAGGAGTTGCAATGCTCCCTCAACTCATCAGAGACGTGTTACAGAAGCCTTGCGTCACTTGATTGGGAAAATCTGCCATGTCTATGTGGATGACATTATTATCTGGTCTGATTCCCTTGAGGAACATACACAAAATGTTGAGCTTGTTATTGAGCACTCCGCAAAGCCAAGCTCTATTGTAATCCTCGCAAGTCCCAACTCTTTGCAACAGAAATCTTTCTTAGGGCATGTTATCTCTGCCCAAGGAATCTTTGCAGACCCCAGAAAGGTGAACGAATTCCTGCCCAACCTGGCAGAACGTACATCCCATCTCACACCTTAACAACCAAAGAGGCAGAAAATATTTTCCCACTTGGACTGACATGCACCAACAAGCATTCCAGACCATAAAGGATATCGTGGTTGGCCGTGACTGTCTCACCGTTATTGACTATGAGGATACCACAAAGAACATCTATGTTACCACAGATGCCAGGATCGCCGCACTGGTGCTGTCCTGAGCTTTGAGAAACTTGGGAACAGCTCGTCCAGTTGCCTTTGACTCATACCAGTTGAATGCAGCAGAAAAGAATTATCCTGTTCATGAAAGGGACTTCTTGCTATAGTGAAGCGCTGAAGAAATGGAGGAGCTCATTGCTCAATGTCCAATTCAAAGTTATGACCGATCACCGCACCTTGGAAATTTTCAGGCTCAGAAGGAATGTCTCGCCGGCAGTCTCGATGGTCCATGTATATGGCTGACTTTGACTATGAAATCCACTACATCAAGGAGGTCGAGTGATTCCGGGACAAGGGTTTGGCAGTTCCGTCGGTCAATTCACGGAAACCTGGCAATAATCAGATGGATGAACCAAATAAAACTGAGAGACTCACGGCACTTCAGTTGGCTCCAAACCATTTCGAAGGGTTCAGTTCGCAATGGAACTTTGGCAGATTTTAAGATCGAGCATTGGTAAAAATATCTACTTCCACTGGCACCGAGATTTCTGGCTGTCCGTCTTCCGACTCAGGATCAGAATCCACAAATGTGGGGTCCACCGTCGGTGACGGATCTACAGGCAGGCGAGGGACGACAGGTGCTTCATTGCGTTTGGCAGCTTCACGATTGAGCGGCCCGTTGTTTTCCGTTCGTCTTCTTCGGATCTCGCCCGTGGACTGGAAGGAAGGACACGACGTCTGACGTGATGGTCTTGTTTGACAGGGGCCCCACTTGGGTACACACAAAAAAAATCGCCGAGCCCCGAAAAGTGAAACACCGTGGGAAAAAATGAGATCTTTGTGCGAAACGCATTCTTTTGGCCAGTTTCCTGGCTAGAAAAATCACAAATAATTCACAAAAATCTCCTCGGCCCGAGGAGCACGTGCTGGAGAAGTGGTGACGGGCGCTGTAGAGCTCCGAAATAATTAAGTACCTTCGAGGTCCCCGTTGCTGAACTGGGGGCCGCCAACGCTAAAATGGCCTGCTCCTGTAGTAAAGGCCTCAACATCGACGAATCGATGATCTGAGGACGTAGCTAGAATGCGGATTTACCCCAGAAATCGAACGTAAATTATATGGGCGGTAGATTGAGAATTGAGCCCGTAAAGAGCAAAATACTGAAAACGATCAAAATGACTCAAAATGGAAAAAAAAAAAGTGTGACGCGGTGGAAACGCTCACCACATCTTGGATTGCGGAATTTAAGAGTGGCGAAGGGCCGCTGGAGAAGAAGTCCACTTGCGGACGGAGCGGAAATTGGTTGAAGCTGGCATATCGAGAGACGGACCAACGTGCAATTTTGAACTCAGCTAAGTCGCTTTTTGTTGATGATGCTACCGTTTGGCCTCTCAAAATCTCACAGTATTACTTGGGCCGGACCCCGCGCATCAGCGACCATATTACACGCGAAATGGTTCCGGACACCGCGAAGAGACGGAAACTAGCGAGCCATCTGTCCGCGGATTGGCATACAAGCGCAATTCGCCTGGCGGAGGATTTTCGGGAGCATCCAGCGGACGACGGCCGCGCGCGCGCATCGTAACACACATTCATTCAACCACCACACCACCATCGTTTTCATTGTCGCTCAAGCGGCATTCACGACTGTCACGACATCACGATTCTTACGATATGTTGCTACATTTGGGTCCGAGGTACCCGTACCTAAGCATTCGTTGCGTAGACGAATATCACATTTTAAATTGTTAAACACGCACACTATGACACGGCGGACAATCAGATGTCATGGGCCGTTTGTGATGCGTCAGTCATGTAATTAGCTCAGGAGGTTTTTCCTGATGCCAACACGAACAAGTAGCTCCGCGGCTGCATCAGCTTGCACCTGCGGTTTCTTACCCGGGTTCGGAGTCGGTTTCCATCCGAAAGGGTGGGTCGGGCCCGGAGAAATATATAAAGCATAACGTTGAGGCACAACGGGGCACCCTCACAATGTTTGGGTCCCACTCTTTGACTAACTCAGCCGCTCGCCGGGATCGGACCGCCACCCTCAGCATTTAAGCGAGCCTCATCCGTATTTCAGAAGTGATCAAAACCCGTTTTAAATTGCGGTATGTTAAGTGACAGTGTGGCGTAGATTAAAAATTAAAAAAGCGATCAGAGCGAGGTTTTCGATGGTGTCAACCATCCTAACGTTGAGCAGCATTCGAGTTCCGGGGGTCAAGTTCTCGGAGCTTTACATATTTGTCAAGGACGAGATACTGATTATTCAAGGACAACGTGTCCCTCGACATCGCCCTGGCCCACATCCCTCGCTACCACCCACACCGACCATCAACAGATCCCACCGACCAAAATTATCTTTTTTTCGTCCCACGGCTCTTGCAATCGAAGAATTCAATTATGGCAAGAGGTATGCACCGGAAGATGCCGAGACACAGCCTCATAGGTAGTAGGGTCGGCGACCCTTATTTCAGTTTTCGGAAAAACTTTTGGAACATCTCAAAATGTGTTTGGAGACATTCAATTTTTTTTCTCAAGTTTTTCTGGCACAATATACGCTTCGGAACTTGCACTGCCTCCGCAAATTTTCGCCCACGTCAAAGCAATCAAGAAGCTCAAAAGAAGTTCGACATCTGCTGCCGCAATGCCGCCGGTTTTTTATTACAACGATTGGCCTCTTAGCAAATCCCTTCCACGACGTCCTACACTTCTTAAATCCTCTCCCGATGCTGTGGCTTTCAATGTGGTGCGCGGGGATTCGCCAGTGTGCTACCCTTCCTGCTCGCATTTCTTGGGGAGATTGGAATATTGTCTCTCTTGGTTTCCCGGTTAGGTGTCTATGATCATCAAGCCCCGCTCGAGCTTTTGTATTTCCTCGTCTACTACGTGGTATTCTCGGGATCCGCTTTGCTATTCATAGGTATGCAATCTTCGCGTACCGTTATCTTACCTTCAACGCTGGCTGATCCGCAATCAAAAGCGCGAAATTGAACTGGGAAAAACACAAGTTTTGGCCCGGCAGATATGTAGAGTAGGTTCTTCTGGTGCCATTTATGCTACTTACATGACTTTCTGAGAAAAACTGTGTTGTCAGTAATGATTACCAAATTGGACCTTGGACTTGTCACGAAGTTCGGTCCGCCACCATAGCGGAATCGAACTTTCTGAGCCAAAAAAGCACGTGATTTTGCTTAGTAAGATAGGTAGGTAGGTTCCCGAAGGGTCTTATCGCAGTTTTCCGACCCTGTGTGGGAAATTTTAAGGGTGCATACCTCTTGAATTATGGTAAATTCTCTCAGGCCCTCCGTTTGCCTCCGGGAACAACTGTCAGTAATTCGGGTCATTTTACACAAGAGTTCTCGGTTCATAAATTAATATTCAAGGCTGCAAGTATCAGAGCAGGTCTCTCCGATGGTCTGCTAACAATCACATGGCCCCGGATAATCAAGGCCGAAACCTCGCAAAACCTACATCCTGCTCAGATCAGTCAAAATGAGTAGTTAAGGAGCTACAAGGCATCGGAATGGAGGTGGGAATCAAGCTGTGAGGATAATGTACATTGTAGTGAATAAATACGGGGGCAAAAAGTAATGAGCGTGGCTGTTTGGGCTCAGTTCTGCACCCTGTTTTTGCATCCGATGTTACCGATCCGCGAAACCAACATATTTTCACCATCGTAACTGAACGAGCATATACCGACCTTCAGGTAAGTTTTATTTATTACATATCTGGTGATGGCATCTGAATCGATACAGCGCCGTTCCAATTGGCCCACTGTCATACGGTGAGAAGGTCGGATGGCGATAGGATTAATGAACTTACCTGCACAATCATCTGTTCCATGTTCCAGTAAGCATCGCCGCCGCCGCCGGGTTTGTTGTCCGGGTAAATTACAGTTTTGTGGATTTTTTGAATGCAAGGCGAAGCTCAACAACCAGCGCTTCGTTTTCAGCCACCATCTCTTCGGTAAAATTGAGGAGGCCGTAAAGCTCGCACAAAAATCCGGAAATCATGATCATGGCCGCGCTGGACACGGATTCCTGCTCTACCGGGGTGGCGGGCATCGTTGTCGAGGAAGAGGCGTGTTGATGGCATGCGCACAGCCACCGGGCCGGTTGATCCGCAATCAAAACGGCAGAATCCGAGTCGCAAACACAAAAATCAACTTTTCAACACTTTTACTCGGGTAGATCTATACATTGGGTTCTTCTTGTACTATTTGCACTATGACATCATTTTATCTCAAAAACTGAGTCAGCAGTAGCAATTACCAAATCGGGACTCAAAGTTGTCACGAAGTTCGGTCCGCCACCATACCCGAAGTCGAGCCGAAAAAAACTCAGGCCTCCCTCTTGGGCAGCGAGCACCATCAATTTCAAATTATGCATATCCGAGGAAACGCATGACACCGGGTCGCTTGTTCTCGGCTGTTCCCGGCTACCGCGTGGGGCGGAACAGCCGCGCGGCATTGCCCGCTATGCGCAAATGTAAATCCTCCAAGCTCAGGGTCATCGGAAAAAAATAGACACCCGTTGGGAGTGAATATGTGTGCCGATAAAATCGGTATGGGGCGGAAAAGCTACACGGCATTAGCATTGGCTGCTCCACCCGGTTAAAAAAAAAAGATCAGAGTTCCCACCACTCTCCATTCCACGGAATAAATATACAACCACGCGGCATTGCCCGTAGATGCGCAAAGATAAATCCTCCGAGCTCAGGGTCATCGCAAAAAAAAAAAATAGACAACCGCTGGGAGTGAATGTGTGTGGCGATAAAATCGGTGGGCGGTGGACCGGCTACATGGCATGGGCATTGGCTGCTCTACCGAGAATAAATATACAACCGCTCCCCTTGTGGCTGCCGGTACAGAATGTGAATGAGCGCCGGTGAAATCGGGAATCCTCGGCAGTAAGAAACAGAGATACAATTGCATGTCGGAATGGCAGGGACGTGTGTCCCGTGTGAATGGCACCCTTGAACAACACCTTGGGCACGTTAATGCCAGAATAATTCACTAACCCTAGCACAGTGAGATTGGAGCATTGGGCGAAGCCAGTTAATGACCTTTGTAGTATTTCAACACCGAGACACGCAACACAAACTTGAAACTCTCAGGGCGGCAAGAGAAAGGCCCGGCTCACACCTATGTTTTGATGGACTGAAGTCAGCAAGTGGGCAATTTAACTGAGCTTATCATGCGTCTGACCTGAACTTGTTCATTCATAGGTGTTTCAAGACCAAATAAAAAATTGTGCCGAATCTGTCGGATCCAGGGACGCGAGCCGGTGAGATCCCTACACCGATTTCCACTACATCGAACTCAGCAAGTCGGCAATTGAACTGAGCTTACCATGTGTACAGCTGAAATTTCCCATTCATGAGTGTTTCAAGACGAGATTAAAGCTTCTGCCGATTTTTTTCGGATCCAGGGACGCAAGACGGTGAGATCCCTAAACCGATTTCCACTACACTGAAATCAGCAAGTGGGTAATTGAACAGAGCTTACCATGTGTACGGCCGAAACTGTCCATTATGAACGTTTCAAGACCAGATTCAGAGATTCTGCCGATTCTCTCGGATCCAGGGATGCTAGTCCCTGGGTTTAAATCACCACCTGACACTTGGAAGCTGTGTTTGAACATCCGATATTATTTGAGGTCAAGCTATTAGCACCGGGCTCGGATTCTTTTCTTTCATTTCCACCCAAGCCCAAGGTACACCGTCTCCGCTGTCTGGCTCGCACCGCTCATTCAACTCCAGGCTCAGCAATGGGCAAAGGAAAGTTCAATGAAGCCCAAAATCAACACATACAATCGTACTTCCCGGAATTCGTGCAAGAACTCGACAAGGGTCTCAGCGGGACTCCATTGACCACTGGAAGCAGACCAAAGCCTCAAAATAATTGAAACACCAGCATTTGCGACACTCGACCTAGAAAGCCTCTCTCGGAAGGCGTGGTTTGAGGGACGTCTCTATTTCCTCTCTGGTTTAAGTTGCGACCTAACATAAATTGTCCTTCAGATGATTGTTCGAAAATTCACGAACTATCGGAACCAGGTATATCTCAAGTCCGCGAAGGATCAACATCGACTTTGAGCGTCAAAAAGGGCAATCCTTGCTCAAGTTCGCTTCTATACCGACCGGCCGCCAGCTGTTTGCGCAAGAAAGCCATGATTCCATCACGTCAGCGGCGAAGAAACGGGCACTTTCGACCGGGGAGAAAAACCCCGCCGCTCTCTACAGTCGCCTCTGTCTTAACCCATACCTGGCCGTGGACACCAAAAGGCATGGGTTATTACAGAGTATGGGTTCCAGCAGAGTGGGCAAAAAAAAAACCGAGAAAATCATGAAAAAATCGGAATTTATTTAGACACCAAATAGTCAGTAATAGAGGTCGAAACTAAGTTGTTTGAGTGCGCCAAACATGTTTCCCGGCCAAACGTCGCCAGACTGACCTCTAATTGCGTGCAAAGTGTCCCTCCTCATCTTCCAGGTACCTACGAAGGGTCGCCATCGCATGCAGGGCCTCTTTTCTTGTCGGCTTGGGTTCTGGAGAGTGATCATCTTGATTGTCGTCTCCTCCGTTGATCTCCATGTCCTGCTGACCCTTCCGCATGTTCTGAACAGCCTCAAAAATCTCCTCGTCTGTCGAGTCCTCCGGAACCTGCTCCTCCGGCACGTGCACAAGAGCTTCAATGGCGATAGCATTCCCTTTCTGGAGGACCCCACGCGACTGCAAATCCTGCAGTGTTTGTGCGAGTGCAGTCTCGGCCTCATCGGTAAGGTCGGCTAAAATGCTGGCAGTTGTGGCAGATGCGGCTGATGGGAGAATGCCGGCCTTTCTCCAGCAATTTGCGATGGTCTCCTCTGAGACATCACACCACGCAAGATCGGCGAGGCGCATGGCCTCGAGTTGGTTGATGTCGTAGATCTCGGTGGGGGTGACATCCTCGTCGTAACGATCAAGTGCGCGCTGCATGGAATATCGGCGGAAATGGGCTTTAAAGCAGCGGATGATTCCGGCATCCATCGGCTGAACGTGTGCAGTGAGATTTGAACTGAAGTTTTCGACCTGAACATTGGTGAGACTCGATGGGGCTTCATAGAAGCGGATGCAGGGGTGTATAGAATGGGATCCAGGGCAGAATTTGGTCGCAGATTTCCAGGGTGGTGAGATTAAATAGGACGGTGGCCTGCTCTACCAGTGGCTGTGTGATGGTAGAGCAGGCCACCGTCCTAAGGAATGCTGTGCAGGGCTGCGTCCTTTGAAGCTGTGCTGCTAAGTGGGTTAGGGGCTTGATAGCGGATGCGGAACCACTTGCTGACCAGTCGTCCAAAATTGAAGGGCGCGCTCGACCTGGATGTAATAATGTAAAACGGGACGCGCAGGAGGAGGGACAACATACAGCCTGTACCGACAGGAGAAGGGCTCCGCTTGGCTCAGCCTCCAGATGCTTGTGGAGGTCAGGTATCGTCTTGAGAGCCGACAAATGATGGGCGAAGGTGTACATGATGAGGTGCGACTGAAGCAATCCCTGAAAGTGGTGGTCAGATGCCATAGGAGAGGGGTGATCTAACATGTACCTTCTTATCCACACCATTACCCCACGTCTGCCAATGAAAGGCCATAGTGCCGTCTCCGCGTGTTTTTGTAGTGCCCACGCAACGAATGCAGCGATGCCCTCGGGGGTGTCGAACGTGAACTTGGCCGGCTTTGGGGCAGCGTCGAGCGGATCGTCCGACAGTGGACCTGGAAACATTGTCAAGTTGGCGACGACTATGCTCATGCATAGAGCGCTCACCGGCGGCTTCTTCGTCGGACTCAGAGTTGTCTGCACCCTGATACATGTTGATCAAAGCCTGGATGCCTTTCAGCGCCTGGATGCCAAATCCAGACCGCCAGTCGCTGGCTCGATAGGCAACCTGTGGCAGATGATCGGGTAAGAGTGCGTAACAAAAACACGATATGGACACGCACCAAACCAAACCACGGACCATCAAAGAGCACGATGTGCTTGCCGGCGCCGTAGACCTTATCGACGATCTCCTGGACTTGCTTCACGGTCAACACTGCCCAAGGCGGGAGAGTACCAAGTAATTCGCGCGCCAGGGGAATCACTTCCTCCGTGAATTGGGAAGCGGTATTACGAGGGAGATGCGGCAGGCTCCACTTCTTCGCGTTGTTACGCTGCTCCTTCTTGGTTAGTGGCCTTGGTGCTGCGGGCGCGATCTTGATGATGGGCTGGATGAGGGCGAGGATGTGTATGTAAGCAGATCCGGTGCAGTCGGGACATAAACAGGGACTTGCATTCTGCGGTAACCCTCTCTTTTTCCCCTGGGCAGGTTGCGCCCGCTCAATCTGCTCGTCTACATCATCGTCGATAGCCGGCCCACCAAACTTTACCATCGATTCATCTTCCTCCGTGACACCACCAACGCTGGATCGGCCCGATGAAGCTGCTTGCTTCGGATCGGCGGCTTTCGACCGAACAAGGCCAGCTTTCTTGCCAGCCTTCTTCTTCTTCTTATCCTTGGAGCTTCTCGTCACCGTTGTCAGCCTCTGTCGAACCGAACAGTATAGGAGGAAGCTTACTTCTCGACGGATGCCTTGCGCTTGTGCCCGCTGCTAGCTGATGTCGCCGGCGTTCCCGAAGCATCTCTGGTGCTACGTGAAGCTGTATCATGGTGTACCATCCAGTATCCGCTCCTACAACGCAGCACCAGTGCTTCACGGGACTGGGGAGGGATAAGGAAGGTTGGTGGGGGGGGGCGTTGGGCGAGTGGATCATCCCCGAGGGTGGAGGGAGGCGGCTGGCGACGGGATCGAGGGAGGAGGAAGTGGGAAGGGAGGGTGGTGGTACCAGAGAAAGAGAGGCATCGTACGACATCAAAGATCTGTCAAACTTACGTTTGATGGGCGGAGTTTAAAAGACTGAGCGATTTTTCTTGAGCCTCGGTTCCCAACCCGACCATGAAAACTCTATTCTGCACTGGTCCAGGCAATAAGCAGCAAGTCTGAGCATCCATAGCTGCTTTGCTCACCTCACGGATCCTCCAAATTCATTTTACCAGTCGGTTTGATTGATGTTATCAAATGTTCATCAAATCTCACCAAATTATCGACAAATTATATGAAATCTGAACAGATGTTGTCGAATTATGTGTGGGCAAAATAATTTGACATAAATTATGTAAAATAAACTGGGGAGCTTTTCCTGATGCCACTTCCACCAGGGAGGGAAGCAACTTGTGTCGGGCTGATGGGCGGGGGCGTTTGGCTCAGAGCCCCCGAAAATCCCGACCTGGATGATCCCCCGGATGGGGAAGACGTGTCAAGTGAGGACGTCTGTCTGGCTTGAAGTTTTGGTCCCCAATGCACTCCTGTCTGTGCGTGAAGTGTCGGATACTGAAACCTGCGACGTTCCCCCGCTTGAAGGTCCCCCACCCAAAGTGGAGCTTCTGGTGGCCTCCGTTGTACTTTGCAACCCGGATCCCTCACCAGGAGATGATGAATTGCCGGATAATTCGAGCGTCACATTTACTGCTCCGTCGGCCGTCTCCATGGAGAACGTTACAGCCACTGTCAACTTTTATCAGAATGCATTCTTCGAGGGATTTCGCGGTTACATTCAACATTATCTTTTAGTCTGTTGATAAGGTTGATGCCACGATCGCTCGCCGCGTTATTACAAATCATCGGAGTTTGAAAACATTTCCACGCCCAGAACAAGCAACAGCGACGCGTCTTCTCGCGTTTCCACCATCCATCGGAGCATAACTCACCCCACACAATTTACGTTCAATTTCTGGGGTAAATCCGCATCTATCTACGTCCTCAGAGCAATCTGTCCATTTGGCAAGCGAACTCGGGACCACCTGGTGACCTCAGGTGTCCACTGAGCCGATGGTGGCTTGCCGGCGTCAACCAAATACGCCCGAATAGCAGTGCCTTCACAGGCGTCTACTTCGCGGGCTGCATTGTCTGTAGCGGTGAGAAGAGCATAACCGCCACCCAGATCCAGAGAGCCCCGAGGAAGCGGATTCTCAGGCGGCTCCAGATCTGGGATCATAGCCTTCAAGGCATTGACTTGGCAGCGTCGAAGTGCACGGTGAGACAGGTTCGCAAATGGATCAGAATGTAATTTGATTTCTTCTCCGAGGTTTCCGATCGTTCGCTCAAGCGTCCATTGAGAGTAGATAATTCCCGGTCCAACGCGTGCAGTCTCGAAGGGCATGTGGGAGGGTGTATGAATGCTCGGGCGCACAAAATGAAGTCGATCTGCTCGACGCTGGCAATAGAGGGCCTCGAAGTCGTCTGAAAATTCTGTGAGCATCTGATGCGACTCCAGAAGCTCTGCGGGTGTGATTTCCTCCTGCATCAGAATACGGTTGCCGCGAACGCCTTTGCAATAATGGCGGTAGTAACGATCAGGCAAAATTCCACGAAGAAGAGCGGGGCCAAGACCGTAGAAGTAGAGCAGGAATTCCCAAGCCTTGTAACCACTCGAAATCTTTTCGGCGGGATTCCGAGGTGGGCGATCAAATGATCCTGGAATATATGGTGTACAATTGGCGACCATTTGCCCGTGTTCTTGCAGCAAATTAACACACTAAACGGCCCCCGTTAGCACCATCCAATCCCAAAGAGCTTTGTTGTCCGTCTTATCACATTCAAATAAACCTCGCCACAAAGGAATGAAGAGATCGGGAATATTTAGGCAAGGCAAATGCATGATATCCAGGCCAAAGCAGCCTGGTACTCCGAGAATATGTTTCTCGGGAAACCCACTGAATATTGTAGGCTTTGAAATACCAGTGTCGAGCCGACGCTTCTCGTACTGTGTTTTGTTCGGCGAGTTGATGACACTTTGAAGATTTTTGTTGTAACGCTGGGTAGCCTCAGCCGAGGTAAATGTTCGGAGCAGCTCATCGAGACTGACCTACAAAGAACAAATTATCTTAGTTGAGATTGGATATCACAATATTGTAACACTCACGTCTGGATGACTGCAGCCGTCCTGGTTGTACGCATCTGGGAGGAAGCGCGCCGGATAATAATGGGTGCCCTGCAGTTTCCGACGTCCCGGTAGCTTGCAGTAAAGACGGCAGGCAAATTTGCCGTGATGGCCTACACAGCCGTTTATTGCAGCCATTCCGGGGCCGTCAGCCGTGCCGAGGGCAATGAATGGCCGAGAGGTAAAGAGGCGATTCAAGGCCGCGTCCCACACCTTAAGGCCCTCTTTCTGTAAAGCAGCAACATGATGGAATCCTGGAAAAATGTAGCTGTCGGGATTGCGTGGCTTCCCCGGTCCGCCAATTATCCCACCGGGAAGAACATACTTCTTCTTGTAGCGTACTCCCGGAGCATGATCGAGAATAATCCAAATGTATATCCAACATTCGGATACTTGTTGCGATAAAGCTGGGCTCCATCAATGGAGAACACCAAGACCATGTCGTCAGTTGAGATGCGGCCCTCTTGGACGGCGGTAAGATAATCACTGCCATCGAAGAAATCCACATATGGTGAGGTCCGAATTCCGTTGTTTCTGGCAAGTTCTTCCATGGTTTTTGTTGTACAACGCTGGCGATATTTCATGCTGTTGGCTCCTTCTGGCGTTCTCCACAATGCTTGGAGCTGCGGAGCCAGCGGAAAGGTCGAAAACCGCCGCCGAGGTATCTTGACCTCCGGAGGATGGCCAGACTCGTAACGAGGTTTTCCGCAATACGGACAGCTGTCGAGCAGCGAGAAAGGCCCTATGCAGTGAATCAATAAGTGAAAATACCCCAAAATGGATAGGACGAACCTGTGAAACCAGCGCAACTATCAATGCACATGTCGTGTTCCATGGCAATTACCCCTGTAAGGTCGGAAACGAGCCGTTTGACTTTGTAGTATGTCAATATTTTGTACTCCGGGTTTCGTCGGAGAATTGCGTCCCGAACGGCAGTGTATGAAGCTTCTGAAGCGTTTCCGATGGCAAGGAAAATATCAATGGAGAGGCGGTCATCAGGATTGTCGACAGTAAGAACTTTGGTCCCGGGGTTACGGATCTGGCGCAAGACGTCGGGATCCAGTCCAGCATTTTCCAAAGAGGCATTTTGCAATGCAGCAATGAATTTAAGCGAAATTTTAATGTCCTCAATTTTGATTTCGTCAAAACTGCGTTCGGGTGTAGGTTCTCGAATTGGTGGCGGTTGAGGCTGTTCCGTCCGAGCCTGGTCATCCAGAGAGCCCGGATCTGGTTGATCATCTGGAATAAAAGGTGGATCCACCAGGCCTTCCTGGAGTGGTGGTGGTGAATCCAGGCGGGGCTTTCAAGTAACATCAGGCTATATTCTTACGGCCATCCAGGCCAAACTCACAGGCATATCTGGTCCTTGACTTGCTTGAGCCTCTGAATCAAGTCGCCGTCTTTGCAGGCTCTGGTGACCTTCTGGCGGATCAAGTGGAATCTGACGCCGCTTTGTACCAGGAGCAATACCAGACCCAGATTGAAGGGGCTGTTGCCCGGAAGGTGCGACTGAGGCAAGGAAATCTGTGAAACCAGAACTAGCCGTGTCGATGTCCGCATCTTGTCTCCGGTGCCGCGTGCGTGTCGAGTAAGGTACGCGTTTTCCCGCCCCATCTGGGCCACCACACTTTTTCCGGCATTTGCAGACAACTTTACCATCATCTGCTCCCCCAGTCGCGTCAGGATTGGCCATTGATACACGTCGAAGGTCCCCAAGTGTCGCTGGCAAAGGGAAGGCGGTAATCTCACAAAGTTCTTGGGCTTGTGCTGTCGAGGAGAATAGCCGGCATCTGTACTTGCAAAATGGTCAAGTGTTTCTATTTGAACAGATTGTACTGGAAGTCGACAGACGGCAGGATACTCGGAGACACGAGAGATGACATTGACGGAAAATATTTTCAAACATATCTGAATTGATATCAATCGATTGTGATTATCTACCCAGTTCTGGACAGATCTGCCAACACGGCTTTCTCGCTGGGACTCACCTTGTGTCACGATGTTCTGAGCCACCATCTTGCGCAGAAGCGTTATCGGGAGTCTCCCAGTCAGTCTGGGGAAGGTGAATGCATCAATGATATGTTTGAGCTCGGTGAAGCGCACACCTGGGTCATCGACTTTCGCGTTGAGAAAATCAAGGCCTGTACGAATGACTGGGATCTCATAATTCTTCACTGTCCACGGGTCGACCCCTGGCTCGATCGTAACTGATGGAAAGGACAGCCGAGCGGGAGGGTTCGGGTCCTGGTCATTCAGTATGTACTCGAAGGTCTTCCGCCACTGTGTGAGCCAGCCGTACGCGAACTGAAATCGTTCCATATGAAGACAGAATTTCTGAGAGGCACGGAGGGACTTAGCAAAGAGAAAAGAGTCGTCGGTGGCTTCGGCCATGGACAGCGCGACCTGTAATGTGTCGTCTCGCTGATGCGGGTCAGCTGCGAGTGCATTCGAGGTTGTAATGATCAGGCTGTCGACATCCTGAGCCGCGATGTCGTCTAGGTAGCGATGGCCAAGACTTGTCGTGTATATCGCCTTCAATGGAGATGCCGGCCCGCCTTGCTTTGTGACTCCACTGACGACGATTGGAGACGTAGGCCCGTAGTATGTCCGAATTCGACACTTGGTGTCCTCTTGAGCCGCTCGGTCCAATTCTATTATCGATTTGGGTAGTCCGTAGGCCAACACCGCATCGTAGAATCCCTCTGGGGCCAGATAGTCGAAACCTTTCATCTGGTCTCGCTTGAGGGCGTACACCGTTTGTTTATGTCGTTCGGACCAGGTCTGGATGGCCGCCAAGAAGCTCATCAGGTCCCTCGTTTGAACACCCTGTTGTACCGCGACCTGTGTCTCAGGAACAATTCCCATTCTCGATGAATAGGCTGTCAACTCTGTCGTCAGCCACGAGATCGGAGAATTTGCCAGAAAATTGGAGAGAAAGAGACCTCTCCAATTTGTTAGATCTGTTAAGAGACCACACTTATGAAACATGGTGATCCACATGTCTTTTAGGTCCCCAGGGAAACGAGAGTTCATGACCAGGTGTCAGTAAACGCAGGTTGTCAACATATGTCAAGGACAAACCTTTTCGCCGCCGTCGACAGCGGTCGTGGCCTTGGAAGGACGACCGCGCTTGCGCTTCGGCGCGGGCTCTGCAGTTTCCCCATCGTCGGCGGGCTCCTACAGGTGTCAGTCAATGCAGGTTATCAACATATGTCAAGGACATACCTTTTCGCCGCTGTCGACAGCGATCGAGGCCTTGGAAGGGCGACCGCGCTTGCGCTTCGGCGCGGGCTCCGCCGTTTCCCCTTCGTCGGCGGGCCCCTGTCGTCCCCGTCAGTAAAAGGCGCAAGGTCAGCCGTGAGAAGTACCTTGAGAGTGTTTTTTCTTCATTTGCGTGAAGAGGACCAACCATTCGATGCCCCTCCCCTCCCTCGCTGCGCTCGGGGGGTCCCCCGAACTGGGGCATCTCAGGTTGGCACACTAAAGCCTCGTTCCCGCTTAAAATATATCCCTTAAACCCTAACCGCTAACCTCTAACCCAAACCCGCTCTAACCCGAACCCTAACCAGTAGTCTTGCAGATCTTTTCCAGAATTTCCAAGTAGCATTGAAGAATTGAGATAAATCAAATGTATGGCAACCACGAATACCGCAAATAACACAGGCAGTACGCCGGTCCGCATGCACACGCTGCAGCACGTCTGAGAGCCGTCTATATGAGCCCTTCCATGCGGATGAATGGTCGCTGGAGAGAAAGCCGCACAGGATCCTATGAATAAATCTCCCGACCTCTACCGACTTAAAATTAGCCCTGCGTGCAACGAATAGGCCTGATGCGGAGAATCACTTGCGCTATGATATTCAGATATTACTTATGCCGGAGTCCTCTTGGACTCCGAGCTCGGACTCGGCCCTACTCCGCGACGGGACTCACGGGTCCATGATCGTATATGAGGCTGACCCGAAGCACAGACACCGTTTATCTATACACCCCAAACTGCAGGACAGTTTCCGCCGTCATGAGTAACCGTTATACCTTCGTTGCGCTTTGTGTGCTTTTTGCCTTGAATGAAAAGCAGCTGGTGGGAGCTGCCCCAAAGCTGGATCCACGTCAAGATTCATCGCCTTCCTCCATTTCAGCCTCATCTTCAACCAGCCTGCTTCAATCTTCGTCAGCTGCGACCGCAATCTCTTCCACCGCAGCATCCTCTGTGACCGCACTCCCCATGTACACGTCAAGCAACAGAGCCCTTCCGGGACGGGACATCATACTATCCTCTTCAAACACAGATGGTCCGTTTCTAGTAAGTCATCATCTGGCCCCCCACAATTTCTAGCTGAGGTGTGGGAACAGACGTGTAACACTAGCCTAACAAGTGTTAGTTTCAACCTGGGGCTTTTCCCCTTTTCGGCTTGTCAATCGATCTTCGACGTGTTACACAATCTTACGGAGTATCAATATTATAATACCTCCAAGTTCTACCAAGTCAACCCAGAGGTGAAACTGTTGTTCTTCGGGGTCCAGAACCCCCCAACCAACTTCAATGAACAGATAAATCCTGGTTGCAAAAGCCTGCGTGATCAGACTGTAAGTTACTTCTTCCTCCTTCTCAAAGCGCAATCATACCTCATTTTCAGGACTACTGTCTGACTGAACTGGATTCTGACGCCATTGTAACGGAGATTAGTTACTCCGCCGTACCCTCGGATGGCACTGTTCAAAACCCTAATGGAGTATGTATTAGACCCTCAAGTCTGGTTTAATTTAACGGAGTTAGACTTGTTCCGAGTATCTCAAGTCCGTAATTTACAGTATAAAATGGTTGTAAAGTTTGTAAACTATGTAGATTACATGTAAATTTTACCATCCACCATCGTTCTTGCCCCAGGACACACTGCTGGCAGTCCACTTCGCTTTCTGAGGAGCAGCTGGGGTGCTGCGGGCAGTGGAAGTGCCCGCAGTCGGCTTGGTCGCGTTTTCAGGGGTTAGACGAGCCACAAGGGCAGGGGCTTCCAGGTTGACAAGTACCTCGATAGCGAGACGACGCGCATCAAATGAACGAACAATAACTGTCCCTTCCTGGGTATCCGAGTTGTCCTTGTCCTCCTCGAGAGCTGTATGACCGTATGGATCTGGATTATCGAATAAAGTGGCTTCAGACGGATTGGGAGCCATAGTTCTCGATATCACCGAAGTAGCTCCTGAAGGGTATGGCTTCTGCATTCTCCCAATACTTCGCTCCAAAGACCTCCTGGAGGCCTTCGCTGAGTTCAGCAGTTCCAAGTCCCTTTGACCAGTCAAGGAAGTCGTCGGCCAAGCCAAGTAGGAGATAATACTGCTCCTTATCCATGGGTGGAATGCCAGTGTGGGGGAAAAGGCATGAGTCGACCACTTAAATTTCAAATTTGTAGCAGAGTTTAGATTTTTTTGTGAGAGTTGCGTATACATGGTATGCATGGATTGAACATGCCCAAGCTCCAGCGCGCGGCTTACCCCCGCTCACACCCCCTTGCCGTGCCGACCCATCCACCAGCCAAACACAAGGCTCCCTCACGCCGCCCGGCCCCTCGAACCACGCACACGACGGCCGCGCGCGGGGAGGAGCTGCATGAACATCGGTGGGGCGTGCCCAATCGGCGTGCGCTACGCGTGACGGGACGTGGTTGCGGGCGACGGCGGACGCCGTTTCGAACGTGTCGCCTAACAGGGGGCACATCTACACGCGTCGAACGCGTTGAGCCAGAGGGACTGGTTAGTGCGAAACATTGACTCACTGTCCTTGCCCCCCTCTACACCCTCGTCTTTGCCCGAGGTAGCCACAGGCCCCGCACATCCACCTGCGACCCCGTCGCATGCAGCACCGGAGCCGCCCTCCAGGGTTTGCATGCCGCGCTGGATCCCACCTCGGCCGGGGTACCAAAGTCCGAGCCTGAGCTGGGCCTGGAATTTTACCTGGCGCTGGACTGCGTCCACGCGTACGCGTAGCGTGAACGCGGGAACACGAGTGGTGTGCCAGCGTGCAGCGCAGCCGGGGGCGTGCGCGCCGGCCAGAGGCTCCTCCCCGCCCGCGCACTCCCTCAAAGTCGGAGAGCGCAGGAGAGGTTCGGCGGATTTGGAATCCGGCTATCCTAGCGATGTTGGAGCGGGGCGTGCGCGTGTGGAGACGTCGTGGGGCCAGTGCGGAGCGACGGTGGGAGTGGGGCGCGATTTCGGGCGCGCGGGTCTGTTGGAATTGGGCAGGGGTCCAAGAGTGATGTAGTATAGGTTGGGTGTTGACACAGGGCGCACGGGCGCGCGAAGGCGATGTTGTAAGGTCGAGGAAGGGGCACGAGTGGCGGCAAGAACGAAGAGAGAGACTCAGAGTCGGCGGAGTCAGCGTGGTGATTGTCAGCGGTGATAAAATCTTGAAAACTGATTGGCTGGGACCTGGCTAATCGAACCTTCCTGGGACCGGTTCCCACCGAGCTGAAAGATTTGACTGTGATCGAGGAGGCAATGATTGCACGCTGTAGATCAAAGTGCTGGATAATCCAACTCAAAGAAGAGAATCAGGATCTCGTTCTACAAAGCAC
Source organism: Mycena sp. CBHHK59/15 (assembly GCA_029204085.1). Classification (NCBI taxonomy): domain Eukaryota; kingdom Fungi; phylum Basidiomycota; class Agaricomycetes; order Agaricales; family Mycenaceae; genus Mycena; species Mycena sp. CBHHK59/15. Next base: position 48,126 of record JARGXW010000783.1, read on the forward strand.
TCAGCGCGGGATTAAGGGACATATAATTATTTATCCGCAACAACCGTCCAAGGTGGCTAATATTCTCCCCCCCTCGATTGAAGAAATAACCGCCCCTGTCTGCGTCTTGTTCGTCGGCTCTTCGGCTCCAACTCCGGAATGGCTTCGCGAGTATGCAAAGCCGTTGGCCGTTAATGCTGCAAGAGTTCGCAATGCCCTGCGATGGTTGAAACAACATAATCCACTGTACCGTGACATTGCAATCAACGAGGAATGTCTGCGACGCCTCGAAGAGAATCCCGTTTTACCATTCAACATTGAGCATCTTCAAGCTACGTCCGCCAATGATGCTGCCACGGCCAGATATGATCCCACTCAAGCGCCTGACCCATCCACAAAACCTGATGACTCGATCCCGTTCCAAAATATTGTGATAACAGATATTGATTGCCATGCCTCCTCCAACGAGCTGCGTGCGGCGACACTTCGACACGTACAGAAAAGAGGAGGCGGTTACATACAAGTACCTCATGACCATGAACCTGAGAATGAATTTCGGAAGGATAGCCTGTTATTTCCCTTGATATATCCTACTCTCTTTCCGTATGGTATTGGGGGTCCTAACGACCTGAAACGAGCTGTACCTCTATCCTTGAAGCGTCATGTGAAGCATCTCTTGAACCTGTCCGATCGGAGATTCCAGGAGCATCCCTCTTTCGCATTCACCGTATTTAATATTTTGCAGCGTCACGAAATGCTTTTGAACACCAGTTTGAAGATAAAACGTGCCCATTTTCCGTCCGTGGCTTCACAATTTGCATCTGTTTCACCTGAGGTTGTCAAGACAGTTTCAGAGCGTGTTGCAAATGGTGAAACTGCTGTTCCAAAGAATGCAGAAGAACGTAAGGTCCTCAATTTGTTAAAGCAGGTGAATGGTGTCGCTGCCTCTGTACCTGGCTCTTCTGCTGCCCGCGTTGCAATGCGAAACGAAATTCGTGGACTAATGATTGAGAAGGGGCTTCCTAGTTTTTACATCACAATCAACCCCGCAGATGTATTCAATCCCATCGTCAAATTTCTCGCTGGTGCAGAGATTGATATTGAGACCCTACTACCCGAGGAAATTCCCAACTACTGGGACCAATCTGTCCTAGTTGCCAAAAACCCTGTCGTTGCAGCACAATTTTTCAACCTGTACATGAAAGCGTTTATCTCAGCCCTTCTTGGCTATGATCTGGAACATAGAGACTTGGAAGGTGGAATTATCGGTGTTGTCAAAGCATACTATGGTTGCGTTGAGGCTCAAGGTCGGGGTACACTTCATTGCCATATGTTGGTCTGGGTTGAGGGTGGTTTGAACCCAAATGAAATAAAAAAACGTGCACTGGGAACCGATGAGTCGGATGTTGAGTTTGGCAAGCGACTTTTGGCCTTTCTTGATGACACGATCGCGAATTCAATTCCAGAAGATCCCAATCCGGACCTGGCTGTCCCCTCAAATGTCCACCACCCATGTTCAGTTCGTGGAATGCCTATCGACAATGAGTCATTCTCTGCGGAATGTCAGAAGGACCTTCGTAATGTTGTGTTGCAGTGCCAGAGCCACACACATTCCAAGACTTGCTTCAAATACTGGCGGGGACCACCGGAGCCAAAGACATGTCGTTTTGACCTTCACGAGGATAATTTTCGGGCCGAGAGCTCTTTCGATCCGGAGACAGGCGAGATTCACTTGCGGTGTTTGGACGGTCTTGTAAATAATTTCAACGTGACCATGATTGAAGCCATACGCAACAACATGGATATCAAATTTGTTGGTTCCGGCGCATCTGCGAAGGGAATCCTGTATTATATCACAGATTATATCACCAAATCCCAATTAAAAACCCATGTTGCATTTGCGATGCTTGAACTCGCCGTTAAAAAGCTTGGCGAGTATGACCTGCTCGAGGATGACATAATGATGCGTGCTAAGAAAATGCTTCAGAAATGTGCATATGCCATGATTTCTCAACAAGAGCTCTCAGCGCAGCAGGTTGCTTCATACCTTCTGGATTTTGAAGATCACTTCACGAGCCATTCATATCGGAATTTTTACTGGACATCGTTCGAGAGCTTCATCAACAAAGAGGACCCGAGTCCAGAATGTTATCCTTCCAAAGTTTCAGTGAGTCTGCCAGAGGAAACGGACAAGGAACTAAATGCGGACCTGGATCCCGAGGAGACATGTGAAAATGACTCCGACGAAGAAGGTGAATCTGATCCATTTTTCCTCAATGACCTACTAGATGGCGAGGATACCGGGGCCTCAGCTGAAATTGGTGATGCCGATGAAGAAATCCGTGTTTCCTTAGATGGTTCTGGAAAACTCGTGCCAATGGGGAATCAATTGGCAGACTATCAGCGACGAGGCAATGAACTAAGTCAAGTGTGTGTTTGGGATTTTATATCCCGTGTTGACAGAGTCAGCAAGTCGTCCGACCGCCGAAAACATGCCCCAACTGCCGAGAATGAGGAAAACACCGAGACGGAATCTGCAGATTTTTTTTATGACAACGCTAAAGACGATGAAGCCGAAAATGAGTGCAGTAGTGAATCCCTTATGGAATCAGAGACTCACAAACGACCCAGAGTAGCCTTGCTCCAAGGACATGACCAAGAAAAAACTCACCTCCTCCGAGTTCGTTCTCCCGATGACGCACTTGTTCCGGTGCCAATTGGTCCAGGGATTCCGCGACGAGACAAGTCGGATACATATGCACGCTACTGCCGGTTGATGTTGATATTTTTCAAACCGTGGCGTCATGCAAAGGACCTGAGAATAGATGGTCAATCATGGGAAGATGCTTTTAAATCATTTTTACTCTCCTGTTCTGCCTCTGTCCGTTATAAAATGGACAATATGCAAATACTCCATGAATGCCGAGATAGCCGTGACGATCACTTTGCTGAACGACGTTACCTTGCCCGACGACCTGTAAAGGACGTGAGGCACAGACGGGGCCATGAAGACACAGATGACTTTTCAGGAGAAGATGTTACCGAGGAAATGATTCTTGACCATTTAGAGGAACTCACTGACCGATTTTCGATGAAAAAAGCAGCATCCCACCAAGCGATATTGGAATGTGTCAGTTACGCGGAGGAAGCAGGCCTGTACGACATCCCAAAAGATGCTACCACCCAGTCTGTGCAGATGGAAGATGGATCTCAGGTGTCTGGTGCGCATCTACAGAAGGGGCTGTGTGTTGGGTAGTCGGAGCTAGGCCCCGGATCACCCCGACTCCTGCTGATTTCACTCTCTGAACTCGTAGCCGGCAGGCACTGACGAGAGGGATGTACCACGTCCCCGAAACCCTCCCATGAACCAGGAGGGCCCTCAGTACCAATTTGAATATTTGTGTTGTTTATAGGCATGTTTTGGGTGCGTTTTAAGACCGCCGTCGTAGGATTTTAATAAGATTTCAAGCCGGAATTGTACCTCTCGAAAGGGAGTGTGGCATGTTGATGGTTCCAGCTCAACAGATATGGGAAAGCAGCCACTGAGTTCAGATGATTTGCTTGGTGGGACCTGGGTAGTGAATTACTGACATTGCTGCCAACATCGTGGAGATCTGGCTGTGTACATGAGGCCAGCGGTGGTGATTACACAATCACACTGCCATATCTACTTCAACAAATTGCGCGTTATGGGGGTTCCAGGTCAAGCAGTCACAGATTTCAGATGGTTTCCTTCATGTCTCAATGCATCAAAGGCTTGTGTAGATTTGGTTCAGAGACCATAACTGGCAGATGTAGAAGAATGTATTGAAAGTAGTACATGAGAACATATGTGGTCTATTCTGCAAGCACTCATAGCAGGCAGTTTGGTGTTACAGAGGCTGAAGCTCGACGACATGGCGCAGTTGTTCGAGGTTCGCATCAGAGGCACGACGGGCCGAATCACGTGATCTCGGCTCCGCTCCACAGCAACGAGTCATATAGTGACGTGGCAAGGTGGGGCGATATCGTCGCCGCAGGCGGCGCGCAGGTGGCGGATAAGGAAGGAGGAGGAGATGGGCATGGAGGAGAACATACCAGCATAGTTTCTCCAGGATTTTCTGGGTGTATACTGTACTATTTCGACCAAGTATTCATCAATTTTCACCCGAGAAGGCCGATAAATTTTGTTTCGATTAAAGGCGATTTTTACACAAATCAAAAAAAAAAAAAAATGTGACCTGTGACTGAATACTTGGTCGAAATAGTACAGTAGGCCTCCTCATGGCATTAGAAATTGTGTTGTGCACGACTTTCCAAGATGCCATTCTTCCCTCTGGCCCCGAAGTGTTTCCCTTTGATTAAAGGGCCACGGTTTATAACTTTCAGTAACCGCTTCGAACAGAGTGTATGTAATTCTCTAACTGTACAGCGCAAGCATTGCACCAGGTGCATAAACTTCACAGTTGATTTACACTGTCCAAATTGAACGGTTCACTTGAGCCCTTCCTATTTAGGAACTGTTTACAGCTGATCCAAAAAACCTTGAGACAAATGACTTTTTTTTTGATCCGTCTTCCGAAAATGGATTTGGCCAAATTTGGCTGTTTGGGCGCCAAACGACGCGCCTTTCTCGCTTCGCCGTCGCCTCTCTCTTCCTCGTCGTACGCGCAGCATGGCCAAACCTAAAAATAAGGAGGTTGAACGAGTTGGGGAGGATATCCGAGACATTGTTGATGGACTACACCCTGATGTGCGTCACAGCAGTACATGGCTGCACTATACTGACCCAGCTCCTTCGCAAGTCCGAGCGTGGTGGTTTGGCTACAAGCCCGTCTCTAGTAGCTCTCGCAAAGATCAATACTCTCCCCTCTCGTCCCCAACTGTAAAACCTACACCCGCAAAAGCTAAGAAGAAAAAGAAAACGGACAAAAACCATGCGATTGACAATGGCTCCGAATCAGACTCTTCCATAGAATTCGTTCCCACCAAGCCCGCCTCCCATAAGCGCAAGCGCTCTGTGCCTGCCGATGTCACAAGTCAGGATATTTCCAAGTTGCAGGGCTGGCTGGAGTCGAACACACTGCAGACGTACGTTAAGGAGCGACCCGGAAAAGACAAGATCCTGCGTGTTCGGGATCTCATGGTCACAGGTGCCGCCTACGCAAATACGCCAGGTGCATTCAAGAATTTTCGGCGGGAGACACGGAAAGTCTCGTACAAGCAAACATTATCAGTGTCAGCCGAAAGCGAGTCGGACGAGGAGGATGAGGCCGTACAGGATGAGACTGAGAGGGAGTTGGATGAGGTTTACCAAGACGATCTGCTGCACGACGATGAGGAGTTCACCAGCATGGCAGATCAGCTTCTGGACATGGCGCAGGAGGTTGTTGGACTTTAATATTTGAATTTAGGACTCGATAATTTTAATTAGCATTAGCACTACGACCCCGTCTTGGTGGCTGCCCGCTTTTAGTAACAGTTGCACGTCGTCCTCGAGTGCCAGTGCCTCGTCCGCGGACAGACGTCCCACGTGTTTGACCACCACGTCCCCCCCGAGCCCTTCCTCTCGCCACTCCTCCACCATCGATAATTCGGTCGAAACGGTCGCCAGGTGGATCGGGTTCGGGCGCATCAGGACCTACATGCGCATCATGTTCTTGGAAGATATGTCCTCACGAATGAGGAAGCGAAGTCCGGATGCACGATCTTTCTGACGGAAAGAGCAATGTTTGGACACCGTGTTCCGTTGACATTTACGAGGAGGGCATTTACGAGTGATTAACCAGGATCCTGCGGATAGGGAAGGTACTTCAAAGTAGTCCTTTCATCCAATTCAAGTTCTTATGGTATTCTAGACGAGAGCAAAGCCAAGTGGAAATCCGGCGTCTACCAATTTTTCAAGTCCGACGTAGTCACCAAGAAGGACAATAAAGGTCGCAGCTTCCAGCAGTTCACCTGTGCCGCCCCTAATGGATGCAAGAAACGTTCTGGTGCGTGTTGCTTTGCCAACTTCGTTTTGATTCACTACTGATTATTCTCCGCACTATTTACTACACAGGTTTCAAAGGCGTCCAACGGTTCCAGACCAACCTCGATGGTACCAAGGCTTCAGATCGCTTATCCACGTCGAATCTCAAGAAGCATGCCGAGGCTTGCTGGGGCAAGGACGTCGTCAAGTCCCGTCTCGCTGGTATCACCGCAGCTGCACCTCGGGACGGGAACATATTTTCTTCCTTCACACGCACAGGCCAGCGTCCAGTCAAGGTCACACATCGCACTCACACTCAGTCTGAGTTTCGGTACGTTCTCTTTGGTGTTGATTTCTCCCAGCGATACTTATGGTTTCAGCGCCCACATTGTGCGCTGGCTCGCAGAGGCCAATGATCTGAGCGATGGAGATGAGGACACATCCTCGGAGCTCTCCTTGGAGTTGGATGACGATGATAGTTCCCTCCCTGATCTTGCGGATGTGTCGGACAGCGAGTCTCTGGCTGATGACGACGAAGGAGAGGATGCATGGGATGATATGGATGAGGTGGAGAAGGCGGACATCATTGAGCGGACGAAGCAGGCTAAGGCGGTCATTTCTCGGGTACGTTTCATCCACCGCTTTCCAGTCCCAGTCCAAGAACTCATACTTCCCAGGTTCGCAAATTCTCGTTCGCGCTGGTTCACTCGACAACGAGGGCACTCCCTGCCTGGCGCAGTGCCTGCAGCACAAAGAACATGGCTGTGCGACTTCTACCACGGGATGTGCGCACACGATGGAACTCAACTTATGATATGCTCGTTGTTGCGGTGCAGTACAAAGATGTTGTGAACACGGTTACTGCTGATCGGAACCTTCCATTGCGCAAATATGAGCTCTCAGACATCGACTGGATGATTGGGGAAGACATGGTTTACACCCTTGAGGCGAGTGCACAATTTCGTCATACCATGATTCATCTTACTGACTTTGCATCTTTCAGATCTTCAAACAGGCGACCCTTCTGTTCTCCTCGGACAACAGAAGCACAATTGCGAATGTCATCACCACCATGGACAAAATCGACGATCTCATCACCACTACTATCGTTTCGACTCAACTACTGCAACCAGCGTTTGACCTGCGAGGATGCCTGCGATTCACTTTACTCCAACTCCGGAGGTCAGAGGTTCGATTCTCACAAAGGCACCATTACCAAATTGGAATGTGGGTGAAGCTGGTTGAATAGTGTTGAACAGGTTCAATCAAGCTGGGTTAGAACAGTCATTTTTGGTTCAGATTGTTTCTGTTGAACAGCACTCAAACAAAACAAGGATCTGTTTAAACAGACTCTTGTACCACCCCACACGCAATGCCCACCATCAGCCGCCAGCCTCAGAGGTGATTAATCGAGCAATGATTAAGTATACTAGGTTTATGTGTTGAGACAGAGATTGTTTAATCAAACTTCATATGGTTACTGCAGTCTGAGTAGTGCTGCCGTCCAGTCAAGTGAGTTGAGTTCGAGTTCATAACTCGATGACGACTCGACCCCTCGAGTTTTGTCGAGTTGGCTACTTTTGGAAGGTTTTTCCGGATTTGGCCATAAGTACAAGGGAAACTCCTGAACTCGAGGCGTCGATTCGAGTTGAGTGACGTCACTCGATCCGTGAGTCGATTCAAAACTCGAGTCCGACTCGACTTAACGGTAACACTAAGTCCGAGATACCAGATGGTGCAGACGGGCATGCGAGTTATTGTTGGAATATCGAGTCCGCGCTCACGCGCAGCCTGACAACCCCGGCTTCCACTTCGGTTCCGAGGCCCCCGTTCCGTGAAGTTTCCATCATTTCCCGTGCTTATTTCGGCGGACTTGAACGGACACTCCGCCGAATTTTGTATAAATACACCGCCAAAGTGCCCGCAGGTCACCACCACCCGGCGCGGTCACATGGTCATCGGCTGCGTAGCTTCCTGGCCTGAGCTGGCCTCCACCTGTTGTCCAGCTGAGGGATCCACCTGCGTAGCCAGCTGGCTCAAAGCTGTCTCACACATGGTGCCTATCCCATACAATCTTCTGGTAGCCAGTTGGTCGCCAAAATAAAATATTTATTAATCCGAGTCACTACCCGGAGAAAAATCGTTCTTATCACTATTATCCTCACTGGATTCGTCACCAACATCACCATCAATACTGTCGCTCTCTTCCGCTGCGTCTGGGCGTTTTGTTCGGGTAATAACCCTTTTGGCTCGACCTGCAACCAGCCCACCGTCCTCTGGCAAGGGTAATCGTCGACGGCGTCGCTTAGCTAGTGGTTGACGCGTCGTCCCTTCATCTTCATCGTCCGAGTCATGCTCCGTGGGAGCCTTCCGTTTGCGTGTCGCCTTTTTCTTGTCCGCTGCAGTAGCTTTGCGTTTGGCAGCCTTTGAAGCCATGCTGTTGCGAAGCGTAGCCGCGAACTCGTCGTGTTTCTCCCGTCGGTCATCAAAGAAGGGAGTCGGAGCAAGGAGAGCTCGTGGGAGGGTTGCGCGAAGAAGATGTGCGTTATGGAAGGCATGGGAATTGATAATGAAGCGGTCCAAGGGTTTGTGAACAATGAAGGTCTCGGTTTTGTCTGACTCGACGCGCTCTTGCATCACGGGACGTTCACCAGTAGCCTCGCATTTTGCAGTATGGCAATCGTGCTGCACGAGCTCTGTGCCCGTGTCGCCCTCATGGTATGTTCTTCAAATTCTTCGTGGCTTTACCCGTGGCTGATACACCTCTCCAGCGCCAGATCTTTCTGCAGGACTCCGGCCCCAAATACTGGGATAAGCTCGACGCCAGCCTTGCTGCTATCCGCGCGCAAGCGAAAGGGAACGCCAAAAAGATTACCAAGTACGTCTTTCTTTTTGTTTTTCCCTCCATCTTATCTGAATTTATTGCAAGGGCTTTCCACCACATCCTGACCACCGATCAAGAGACGCACGGTGTCAAGGACTACGACCTGGACCAGAATGTCGATGCCTTCCAGCAGGAGGTCGACGACCTCATTGATGCGGGTGCCAAGGACGTGGCGACCTCCGTTGCCACCGATGACGCGGACGCACAGCCCCAGGTCGCCGAGGCGTAAGCATTGGATTGGATCTCTTAACGTAGCGTCAGTTTTTTTCTGTCTTGTCATTCATTGAGCAATATATACGTGCTTTCTATATATTAAATGTGCCGCGAAATCGAAAGCAAATGGACGATGCCGAGGCCAGCTGAGCAGCCAATGATAATACCAGCCGTATAGGCAGGTGGTGACCAGCTGCACCTGGCCCCATCGTGGACCCATAGGAGATTGAATATACAATCCAGCTCGAAACCAGCTGGCCACCAGCAAGTCTCGACATCTGGTACACATGTCGCGTCCAGATCGTGACCACGTGTGGGACCGTTGGCGGTGTACCTTTAAGGTGGAGAGCGTGGGAACCCAGCACCCTTACATAAGCCATTCTGTCACGCTCTTATAACTATATCAGGAACTTTCGAAAAAAATATTATGGCTGCTAGGAAATGTGCTAATTGACCATGTTATCACTTCCTAGGAAGCAGAATCTTCAAAAAGACATCCATTCCAGAGTTATAAGCACCTTTTTTTTTTCCTTTTTAGGAAACTGTGTTCCTATGGCCTTTTCCGCGCATTTGGCGCGGTTTCGGAAAACGAACCCTGGCCCCCGGCGTAATGTTGCCGCGACTCCAAAAAGTCGAGTCACGACTCGGTAAGTCGACTCCGGGAGCCGTTCGACTCGACTCGACTCGACTCCGGCCCGGTGAGTCACTCCAAGTCGACTCGAGTCGACTCGAGTCGATGAAGTCGGACTTTTCTGAGCATTTTTTGAGATCGATGGTAAAACAAGGAGTGCATGATTAGATAGCCAAGTTGTGTACAGTTACAAATACAATCAAAAAAATCGAGCTAATACGCATTCGCCTCCTCTGGCATGTGGGCTACGATATCCTCCATCTCGAAGCTTTCCGTGAGTGCATACATCGCCTCCTGTCGTTCAACCTCATCGCTTGCAGCAGCCAGGTTACGAAGCCAGTCTTCTTCGTCATCGGCAACCGGGGCTGACTGCCACTCCGACATGAAATTCAACCGCGATTTCTTGAAATGGAACTTGAGCATTTGAAGTGCCTCCATTAAATGCGGACTTATCCGATTTCGCCGCTTTGTATCAGTCTCTGCAGAGGATGAAAGTACTCGTTCTGAGGGCACAGATGTTGCCTGAATGGGGGCGTAATCGAGGAAGAATTTATCGAGTCGACCCAATAGAACAGCACGTTGCGGAATATAGCGGCGGATACGGCGATTAAGGGCCGAGGATTTCGCGCGCTTGTAATATGCCCAGTCGCCGCCATTTTTTTCAACCACGGCACGAACAGTGCACTCGTCCGACTGGTCTCGAACAAATATTGCCTCGCTGAAGTCGTGAGCAAAGGCTTTGAATGCTGAATGTTTTTTCGACAAGAGGCGGAGGAGTCGGTCCATATAATGAAATGCGTCATCGAGGACGCGGCTGGGGAGCTTCTCTGACTGCTGTATTAGCGTGAAGGTGTGTTCGATGCCTTCCATCAGTGTAGCCACGGAAGTGTCCTACATAGGGTATGGATGAACTCGGATTCAATTCTGGAACAACAGCGCGCACCTCGTCGATGGTGTCATCAAATAAGGTGTTGTTGAAAAAGCTGCTGTCAATTCCAGGTATCTCATCGGTGTCCTGTTTAAGCTGTCAATAAATCCGGCGGCGAAAAGGACTGTTAAATAAGTACCTGACTGGCTGCGAATTCGGCGTCGTCATCATCAAAGTCAAAACTAAAAGCCCCATCTTCGTCCTCGTCTGAATCCTCGGCTGCAAACACATCCGCGTCCTTCTCCGTCAAATTCTCGAACTCGATGGTGGCCAGCGGTATTGACGGGGAGAACTCGGGGATATTTTGGGAGATGTCAGGCAGAGCGGGGACAGAGAATGCACGGGAGATGATGCGAGATGGAACTGGAGGATTCTCGCCACGAGAAAGAAGCTGAGAGGTGCTAACAACCGCTTTTTGGTCATGCGCAAAGATCCATTCAATTGTTTGATTGTGCAACTTGTGGATGGAACCTGGAACAAGAACCTACGGGACACTGTAAGAAAATCGGGACAACGAGATTGATAGGGCTAACCTTCGTAATCTCAACCAAAGAACGGGACGCACTCACGTTGATGCGCTTCGTGAGTCCATCATTATCCATAGTTGCATTGAGGTAGCCCGGATGGTGCCCAACGATTGTGCCTTCCGCCACGGGCTTGCACGCTTGGATGAGTGTTACACACTGCCCATGAGTTACTGCTTGCGTGGGCTGTAACGGCAAGCCGAGAGAATCAAGACGGCTGAGGGCAAGATAAACCTGCCACTCGCAGTCGATCTCTCGAAACAACAGAGTGTTCCGCTCCAGGGGTGCAAGTGCCCAAGGATATGAAAGATGGTATGGAAGTGAGAAGGATTTTTGCAGAACCAGACCCAAGAGTGCAGAAAGCGATACTGACAGATCATCAATTGCTCCTTTGAGTTTGGCGTCTTTCCCCAAGTCGAGGATCGGTGCATTCTTTGCCTTTGCGAGAGTCACAATCTCAGGGAGAGAGAATGCATCCGAAATTATTTGGAGGCTCTCACGGATAGAATGCCCGATTTTGATGATCGCCGGGCTGGTGAGAATTGCTCGCAAGGACGGAAGAATATCACTTCGCGACGTCAGAGCCGAAACCTAGATATTAAATTAACACTAATGATTTCTGATAGAGATTGAAAAAAAAACCTCGAAGACAGCAATCTTATCTTGTGTTCGAAGCTGGATGATGTCCAGGCGAGGCGGACCTTCGTCCCGTTGACAGGTCTTGATTGCAAGGGCGATCAAAGAAAGTGAGGAGGTTGGAGTGACAATATCAGCGAGAATATCATTTGCTTCGTCCTCGATATCCATGGAATCAGCAACGATGGTGGTTGGGATTCCAGCGGTGATCTCGAGAAGAGGAAGGTCAGTCCACTGGGTAATCGGTTCAACATCCTTGATCAAAGAGCTGTTGAGAGACTCATGAAAAGACCGTTCCACTGAACGCCATAAGTTTAGGTGCCTGGAAGAGAAAAATGACCAGCTCACGTTGCGGTGAATCGGTATAAAATATTTCGGTGGGCGGGTGACCAGCTTTTTTCAAGCCTTCCTGAATACGCTCGAATAATTCCTTGACAAATGCCAATGACTTTGTTTGAGTGAGGGAATGTGCTCGAACTTCTTCAAACTCATTCAAAAGTGTATATGCGGCGATGAAGAGCTGTTCTCCCTTCAAATCCCCCATATACTTGAGGAGCTACAATAAAGTGAGGGTCAGAGCGGTCTTCACAATATTTATGGGCCAAAACTAACCTGGAATGTATGGTCTCCGGCGGCCACGGTCAATGATAACGATGCAATAAATCGCTCGATGAAGATTCGATATGCGGAAACGTTATCTGTGAAGAGTCCTTTCAGGTATGGGACCGACGGAAGAGACCCAGCATATCCTCGCGGATCATCGAATGCAGAAAATGATTGAACTTTGGTCCGTCCATGAAATTTGGCAGCAGAGAGATACATCAGCTCGCCGTCAGCGTGAAACCGGTGCTGGATTTCAGAAACAAGTTCTGAGAATGGGGCAGGACCAAAGCGTGCAGCAAACGAGTTTGACATCTGTGCCATCATGAGTTTCGAAACGGCACCGCGTGCAGATATATATGCTACAATAAACTTGAGCGACTCGGTAAATAGCAGAGGAGGAAAGGGTACCTGGAAAGGCGACCTGAACAAAGCGCGGAAGCTGCGCAATGATGTGGGGATCGGTACCCTGGTGGTTGGTTCTGCAGCCCGGCGAATCTTTCCGTCGGTCATCGCAGACGAACCGATTGGTCAGAAGAAAGAAGTCTGTGGGCATCGCGCGAACACGCCGTGCAATAGGATTGTCATTAAAGCCTTTTAAAAGCGAATAAGAAGAACGGTGTTAAAACGAGAGATGTGACAGACCTTTGCGAGATAGTGGCTGACCACAAGTACACTTGAAGCGTTCGGGATGCCCAGGAAGGAAGTTTGGCAACACACAAACAAAAACCTCGC
>JARGXW010000784.1:0-61136 GCA_029204085.1 Mycena sp. CBHHK59/15
AGTCGGAAATGTACTCCCAAAATGCGGTGGCGCAACTCCTTGAAAGCGCGGAACACACCATAGACTTCGGTCTTGGGATGTCCGTAATTTTGCTCGGTCTCACTGAAGGTGCAGGAGCCGTACATTGCGGGATGCTTGAGACCGTCTTTAACTTGATAGACAGCCCAGCCCGATCCTTTCCAGGATGAGTCGACGCCTACAACAAGAAGGCCTTCATCTGATTCGCGGGGAAGCCGAGTAATCAACTTAGCTGCAACATAATCAATTCGAACTAAGACAGGAACCGAAGTAATTCGACTTTGACGATTTCTTGAGCTTGAATTGCCTCCACTGTCAGAATGAATTCAGTAGTCATGTTTCGTAAGAGGAGAGTGAGCGGCTTAGCTATGAGCGCAAATCCTTTAACCCAACGCCGGCTTCCACCAGCTAACCCCAGAAAACTCCGCACATCGGAGACTGAGGCCGGAAGAGGCCAGTCGAGCAAACACACCGAGAAATTCGTCTAGGATTTGAATGTACTCCCAAATGAACCTGCGGATGTGTGGATTAGCGGGAATCGGTTCGTCGTTATACCTCGACATTGGGCTTTTACTCCGCAATCATCGATGAAGACGCGCCGTCCGAATTCTTGAACCGCGTTAGTATAACCTTGCGCCATCGTGCATTGCTGCTTCGGGCCGGAAGGTGAGTGGAACGCGAGCAGTGGGCGCGAGCGTTTCGCGACCCAGCACGCGTCAAAACCTGAGAATAAATCCGCAAGCCCGTACATAGCATGACCAACAAAAGACTCAGCGAATTCGTTATATTCGACGGGAGCGCCGAGTCTTGAATCGAGATGGAGTTGAGCTTCTCGAGGCCTATAAAAAGTCGTACTGGCGGAGTTGAACCCGCCTTTTTCGCGACAGCAAACATCGGAGACCGATAGCTTGATTGATACTGTGGGCTCGAAGCGCCCCGCAGCATCGTTGTCTGCAATTACGTTGTGGATATCATCAAGTATCGCAGCTGGGATCTTGATTGGTGGGCGCTGCCATGGAGTGTACTCGATGTTCGGAATCTCGTAGTCGGGGTAATATTCTCTGGAAAAACAGCCCTTCTCCGAAAAGTCGAACGCAAATGCAGACTCATGAGTTACGACCACAAATGCGAGAAGATCTGTCTCCTCTTTGGTCAAAATGCCCGGTTCGATGCGCGCAAGCATCATCTCTAAGGCGGGAGCGTAACTCTGCTCCCAAACTTAAGCTTGCGGTAATTTCTAGGATGCGTAGGAAGGTCAGTAAGTTTCGGTGGAGGGATCTCACGCAATAATTGCGCTTCTGGATCTGGCATATATGTTGGTACAGGTCGGACTTTGCGATGCACGGGCTTGTATTTCCTCTTTGTGGCTGAAGCAGAAAGACGCAAATCAGCGAGTGCGCGATCGGTCCAGGGGGAAGATAAAACAGAGTCCGGGTCAGAATTAGTGGTGCGGAGGTAAGAACGTATCGTAGAGTCGAAAGAAGGGTTGGGGGAAAGATAAATAAGAGAATCAAATTCGGAGAACTCAGCTCGTCCCATAAGGGCTTCAAACTATCTTCCTAGTGTTTCATGGGAGGTGTGGAAGACCGACGACTTGCTCCCTTGCCTCAAAAATCCTCGTCGTCGGTCACCTCCTCGACTGAGGCCATCAGTTGTGAATTCCCTCGAGTCGTAATTGTAGTCGTGTTCCTTGGGTCCGAAGGATCAGTAATTGAAATGAAAACTGTGGGACGCATCTTTCTATCTCCCTCTGTCCAGAGATACAAGTTTACGGCGCCGTTGCGATCGTAATCGATGCGTGACGCGAACCATTGCAAGAATGGTTGACCAAGAATTATATCATGGTGGCCGAGCTCTTGGTGAGAGATGAAGAGGTGGTGGGGAAAATCGTGTCGACTATGCGCATAGGAACGTCAGTAGCACATCCTCGAAGCTGCTCGGGATTTCCATGAATCCCCTTCAGCGACCACTTCATTCCTTCGAAGTCAACGGGCAGTGAGGCTCGCGCAGGAACTGATTTTCCCGCGATATTCAGCTCTGACCCGCAATTGATCATGGCGGTGAATTCAACACTGCTAATCGTGACCGTCATAGAGCCAGTGTTCATCGCGAAGAACCGCTTTTCAGGCACACGCGCAATAGCATTGCTGTAGCGCATCAAAAATGCCGGTAAAAGATCGATGTTCTCAACGAACAGCGGTGTTGGTTCGCGATGACCTCCGTGTGCGCGGACTGCACCACATCATAGTCCTCGCCCGCAAATTAATCATCATCGTGAAAAGAATACTCAGCTGATTCAGTGTTGTAGTCCCGGCGCACTCGAGTTGACTCGCCGATTAATTTCTGGAGCACGGGACTCGAACCAAAGAGCTGGAACAGAGGCACCGAGATGTCAAGACCTAGAATTTTCTGAAATGGAGCCTTTGGGTCAGCGAGATCCTGAATATCGGAGGTGAAATGATAAGAGGGGGTGGAATTCTCTGTCTTCTTGTTCGCATCCCTCATAACAACATCTTCGGGCTTCGAGTTCGATGGCTGTGACTCCTTCTATCCGTCAGGGCGATTAATCGGGTTAGTAGGTGGCGGAATCGGGGCCTCCCTGGGACGCGAAGTGCTAGCTGCCGGCTGCGTTGGCGGCAGATTTGGCGGAGCATCGCGCTCTCGACCTTTACCTTTATTCTCAGGTCGTTTCACGGGATTGTGCCTCTCCGTGTCCTTGCCTGTGCTGTGCGTGTAACCGGGTCAGCGTAATAATCTGCCCCGAAAGAAGAAACCGCGAATACATCGCCTTTTAAAACAAGTTCGTTGCCGTACGAGAGACCTATCGAGTTGGCACGCGCCCCATTCTGAGCTTGCGCCTGGTCCCGAATCTGCGCGCGAATGTAGGCCGCAACGCCGCCAGGAAATCCTGGAGGAGCGCGTGGCAAGTCGTTCCCATCGGGCATTACGAATCTTTTGCGATTGGTGTTGTATTGAATCAAGCCGGCGTCGAGTAGAGCTTTAGTCTCAGGGCACCTAGACTAGTGCCAGTCTTCGAATAAATGAAGCAGCGACGAGGAAATACTCCCGTTCGTCCAGCATTGCCCGTGGCAGGTGCTCCCGCGGCTCCTTGATTGTTCTGTGCGTTTTGTGCCTGGTTCGCACTGTTCAACATCGCCAGATTAATGCTGAGGTTCTCCAGGAGCCTGGTCAAGTCGTCGACCGTATTAGCCGCCACGGCAGGCGCTTGGCTCGTGGATGCGGGGACTGGAGTTGGAGGGCGCGAGTTGTTGCGAGTACTCGAATCCACGTGTTTACCGTCAGCGTCAAACCATATCGGACGTGTTCCTGGGTCAAAACGCGAAGTGGTGCCGAATATGCGGATCATGCAGGTCACATGACGTCGATGGAACTATATAGGATCAAATGATGGACCCACGCACTTTTTCCACAACTCTCATGTACTCGCACTGCTTCAGGCCTCCTCATGGGTGAGACGTCACACATGACGGCAGGTACCTGCCCTGACCCTGCCTATCGAGACGTCTTTAGTGCAGTCCAGGCTGGTTATGCTGAATGGGCGAGAGAAAAGAGTGGCATCTCCTATGGAGATGTTCGTCAGGGGCTCTCTATTACAAAGCTTAGATGTGATTGCGGCCTTGTGGACGCCCTCCTTGCTCGTTTGGTCGGGGGCTCTCTATTAAAAAAGCTTGGATGTGATTGCGTCTTTGTGGACGCCCTCCTTGCTTGTTTGGTCGGGGGCTCTCTATTAAAAAAGCTTGGATGTGATTGCGTCTTTGTGGACGCCCTCCTTGCTTGTTTGGTCAGGGGCTCTCTATTAAAAAAGCTTGGATGTGATTGCGGCTTTGTGGACGCCCTCCTTGCTCGCTTGGATGTGATTGCAGCCTTGTGGATGCCCTCCTTGCTCGTTGGATGTGATTGCAGCTGTGAGGACACCCTCCTTGCTTGCTCCTCATGGACCTCTCTTGGCGAATTTGGGACACGTTGGTCGACGGTTAGGACTCGAGCGGGTGCGCTCAAGCAGTGTGTACTCGTTTATGCTCCATCTACATCCTGTTGTTTGGCTGACATGACCGCTGCACAGCTTGGGTATGACTTACTTAATGGTCAGTCCAATATCGCTTCCTAGGGTGTGCCCCTTCACCCATCCACGTTCCAATCACTAACAAGGACGGTAGGTGTTGGCAGTGCGCCTTGACATTTCTTCCCCAATCCTTCCTGCCTTACACCTCGTTGGACACGCCACTTTCAGGCCACAACGAGGTGTAAGACTCTTGTGCATTTTCTAGTAGTCTACTTTTGGTATACTTCTGCCGTACTTATAGCGTACTTGTAAAATTGTAGTTGGCGGATATTCTTTGTATTGAATTATGCTTAAACGTGAGCTTAACCCTAACCTACAATGCATTATTCCAAAAATGCGATGATACACATAGACTATGACACAAGCTAGCAATGGACAGTATGGCTGACGGATATGGCAAAGGAATTGAGGCCTGTAGAATGTCGGATGTCAAGAAGGAAACAGAAAGGCTCAATGTACGCAGCGGATGTTGGCGGCTGAAGTCGGGCCTCAGACAGGTCACGCCCCCTAGAAATGTAAAATCATGTGATGTGAAACATGACATAAGCACACCCATCATGTCGGATCAGTGTTGGCAATTAAGGGTTAAACCTCAGCTCCCCAGCCGTTAAGGGTTATTAAGGTTTAAGGGTTAATCTTAAGGGCAGGATTAAGGCCTTAAGTGCATTTTGGGAAATAATTTCTCACACCCATTGTTGCCGCTGTAGAGCATGGTATACCATAACAAGGGTTATAGCAAGTGATTATACAGCCTTCACAAGATCAAATGGCTCATTCATCGGCCCTACCATCGTCTTTCTCCTCGGTCAACAACTCCATCAATTCTGCCGCCGTTTGTTGCATGATTGAGGCCCAAAGCTGCAGGTTTTTAGTTTGCAGGCTTCTTTGACAAGCCAAAAAGTGTATGCAGTTATTTCAACCGCCAGAAGTCAGAGACTATTGTTCAAACGAAATATATTCATCCAGGGTTCCCTGACGGCTCGGCATGGGGCGGCCCGGACCTTTAAGCCTTAACAGCGTCGTCCAGACTGTTAAGCCTTAACAGTTAAGGCCTTAATAACCCCTAATCAAATTAAGGCCTTAAAGCTTAAGCCAACACTGTGTCGGATCCCTCGCACGATTCCAAGGTCCTTTCACACTCCATATGTTGCCCGTGGCTGGGGCTCTGTGTAGTAGAATTGAATAGTTCAGGCTGTGAGGATCATGTGGAGGAAAAATGCCGCTTGCCGGAGCACCGTCCGGTTCGGGTAGCCGGACCCACGGCGATCGGATGACACATTTACCATGCAGGATCACAAAGCTGACAAATCTTTTCCCTCTTTCTCCTGTACTTTTAGTCGGCAATAGGCAATGAGCTGAATGGATCATCAGACCGTGAACATGCGAGATAAAGACTAAATGTGTTCCCTTTGAGAAAATCTGCCCGTGCTCAGGGCAGGCAGTGGCAATATGCAGCCTGCGCAGTCAAAGCGACCCATTTTGCAAACTTGCGGCTCAGGGCCTCGCGTACGAATGTGCAGAGAGGTTAGCGACTGGAGATAGAAGATATATGTACACTACAGGCCCTCTGAGTGACCCCACCAGGTTTATCGTAGGCAGCACCGGATATGCGGCATGCATGGTCAAAGCGACCCTTTTTGCAAATTTGCGGCTCAGGACGTCCCATACGGATGTGCAGAAAAGTTAGGGGCTTGAAATGCAAGAAAAGGACGAACCACAGGCCCTGTGAGCAAATCTTCCTGGATTCAGCGCAGGCAGAACACAATATGCGGTGTGCATGGTCAAAGCGACCGATATCGCAGACTCACGGCTCAGAACATCCCATATGGACCTGCAGAAAAGTTAGCGGCTTGAAATGCAAGAAAAACACGAACCACAGGCCCTGTGAGCAAATCTTCCCGGATTCAGCGCAGGCAGAACACAATATGCGGCGTGCACGGTGAAAGCACCTGACGTGGCAGACTCAAGGCGCAGGACATCCCATATGGATGTGCAGAAAGGTTAGCACCTTGAAATGCAAGGAAATCACGAACCACAGGCCCTATGAGTGACACGGGCGACGTTTATCGTAGGCAGCACCTGATATGCAGCCTGCACGGTCAAAGTTACCTAAAATAGGCAAAAACCCGAAATGCGATTGGAAGACATGAAGGTCGACGGCGGGATATTACACGATTCCGGTGAGTAGTGTGAATAATGCGTACTGATGAGTTGGGGAACCCATAATACGGGAAACGGAGACCAGGGGAGAGGTAGAGATAAATCTACCTAAAATAGGTAAAAACCCGAAATGCGATTGGAAGACATGCAAATCAACTGTAGAATATTACAGGATTCGGGTGGGTAGTGTGAATAAAATGTACTAATAAGCTGGCCAATGCAGAATATGGAAAACGGACACCAGGCGAGAGCTAGAGACAAAGTTGCCTAAAATAGCGATTGGAAGACATGCAAATCGAACACCAAATATTCAAGGATTCGGGTGAGTAGTGTGAATGGAATGTACTAATGAGCTGGCCAACGCAGAATACGGAAAACGGACACCAGGCGAGAGCTAGAGACAAAGTTGCCTAAAACAGGTAAAAACCCGAAATGCGATTGGAAGACATGCAAATCAACTGCAGAATATTACAGGATTCGGGTGGATAGTGTGAATAATGCATATGTATGAGTCGGGATATGCATAATACGGGAAACGGACACCAGGGGAGAGCTAGAGACAAAGCTGCCTAAAATAGGTAAAAACCCGAAATGCGATTGGAAGACATGCAAATCAAATGCACAATATTACAGGATTCGGGTGGATAGTGTGAATGGAATGTACTAATGAGCTCGCAAACGCAGAATATGGAAAACGGACACCAGGCGAGAGCTAGAGACAAAGTTGCCTAAAACAGGTAAATACCCGAAATGCGATTGGAAGACATGCAAATCAACTGCAGAATATTACAGGGTTCGGGTGGATAGTGTGAATAATGCGTATGTATGAGTCGGGACATGCATAATACGGGAAACGGACACCAGGGGAGAGCTAGAGACAAAGTTGCCTAAAATAGGTAAATACCCGAAATGCGATTGGAAGACATGCAAATCCACTGCAGAATATTACAGGGTTCGGGTGGATAGTGTGAATAATGCATATGTATAAGTCGGGATATGCATAATACGGGAAACGGACACCAGGGGAGAGCTAGAGACAAAGTTGCCTAAAGTAGGTAAAAGCCCGAAATGCGATTGGAAGACATGCAAATCAACTGCAGAATATTACAGGATTCGGGTTGGTAGTGTGGATGGAATGTACTAATAAGCTGGCCGACGCAGAATACGGACAACGGACACCAGGCGAGAGCTAGAGACAAAGTTGCCTAAAATAGCGATTGGAAGACATGCAAATCGACCGCCAAATATTCAAGGATTCGGGTGGGTAGTGTGAATAGAATGTACTAATGAGCTGGCTAACGAAGAATATGGAAAACGGACACCAGGCGAGAGCTAGAGACAAAGTTGCCTAAAACAGGTAAATACCCGAAATGCGATTGGAAGACATGCAAATCAACTGCAGAATATTACAGGATTCAGGTGAATAGTGTGAATGGAATGTACTAATGAGCTCGCCAACACAGAATACGTAAAACGGACACCAGGGGAGAGCTAGAGACAAAGTTGCCTAAAATAGGTAAATACCCGAAATGCGATTGGAAGACATGGAAATCGAGGGCAGAATATTACAGGATTCGGGTGAATAGTGTGAATGGAATGTGTTAATGAGCTGTCGAACGCAGAATACGGAAAACGGACACCAGGCGAGAGCTAGAGACCCAATTGACTAAAATGAGCTAAATCCCGAAAATTGACGGTTAGACATGAAATCTGAACGCCAAATATTCCAGGGTTTGGGTCGGTAGCGCAAATAAAGTGTACAAATGAGTTAACGAACACAGATTAATCGAAAGGCAGCGCGGAGGTGTGCTACAGTAACAATTGCCTTATATGGAAATCCCGACAAGAAAAAATCGTCTCTCCCGCCCGCAAATCGAACGCGCATCGAAAACTAAAACCGAGGCGATGATCAGCGACCCTGAATGCCCCGTTTGAGACACTCAACTCGCGATTCGAACGAGGTCGAGGAATAGCCCCCCCCATTCCTGGATGCATATAGATAGGTGAGTGCCCCAGGAAAGCACGACAGTCGCACGCGACGCGCGGGATGCAAGTCGAAGGAGCGCGGGGAGAGTGCGCACAGAGGAGGGTGCAGCGGGGGCGCAGAGGCAGTGGAGCACGAGTCCTTCACCTCCTCGCGAGGGAAGGGGTTGAGGGAGCGGGGTGTTTTGGCGAACGCGAATGCCTCATAGTATTTGCGAGCGAGGCCGAACGGTGGCGTAAATCGCGGGGCATGAACGGACGGCACTGCAGCTCTGGACACATCGGGCGTGTGTCGTCCCATCGGGCGAGGTGGACGAAACACGCACACCAAGCCCCACCAAGCCCCGGCGCCGCTGTGTGCGTGGGGGACAATGCCGCATGTACCAAGAGGGCATGCACAGGCGGGATACGGACGCCACCGCGCTTCAAGGTAAGCTGCGCTTCAAGGCGGGCGGTTGAACGTCGGATGGCGGTGACGGGAAGGCCTCGCAGTAGAGCGACACGCAACAGGTGGCGTGAGTCGCAGGGCCACGAACAGACGACAACACGGCGGCTCTGCGGGCGGTTGGAGACGTGCGCGCTTGATTAAGCGCCTGGCGTATCCGAGTCTAGCACTCCGCATAGCCGTGCACTTACCTTGAGCTCGCCGGGGTACACGAGCGGCATCTACAGAGTAATTATGTGGCAAATAGCAAGCCAGTAGGACAGTAAGTACGACTCAAAGTCATATTTCCTGTCAAAACTACCTGGCCTCCGTGCACAGCTAGCTGGCACTGTTTCTTCTGGATTTGGCTCCATAGATGCCTCTAAGTTGCATAAGAGATCATGTTTGCATAGATTTGAGGGGAGGAGATCTTCTGGATCGCCAGATGTAAATCCGACGGTGTGAGCTCTACGAGTGGTGGTGTGATGGTAGAGCTGACACCATCTAGTATGGGTGGCAGTGCTGGGCGCTTGACACAAACGCACCAGTCGGAATGCCGAATCCGAGCGGCAAGAACGGGGAGGATTCTAAGGAGTGTGAGCCTGCTTGTGTTCTCTTTTGCTGTTCTGACCATCAATTGACAGATCCCGCGGACACTGTCCTGCTTGCAGCATTCACAAAATATGGCCGTGAAAATAGCGGTAATGGCCTTAGCTACGCCGATCAGATCAGCCGCCTGCACCTCGAATTTGGCTTTCATATTGGGTGGGTTGATCCACCGTGTTGCTACATAATCTCACCTTAACATTCAGGAGAAATAAGCTGGCTAAGCTCCGGAAGCAAGTAGGGGCTGACTCGGTTCGCAAAAGCAAGAAGAGTCGGAGTGAGACGGAAACAGCACAGCTTGTGCTAGATTTAAAGGAGGGAGATGTTGCGG
This sequence comes from Mycena sp. CBHHK59/15, assembly GCA_029204085.1. Taxonomy (NCBI): domain Eukaryota; kingdom Fungi; phylum Basidiomycota; class Agaricomycetes; order Agaricales; family Mycenaceae; genus Mycena; species Mycena sp. CBHHK59/15. The sequence continues at coordinate 9,607 of JARGXW010000784.1, forward strand.
GTGGATGGGGTGTTACTCAAGTCAAAGGCCGTTTGGCAAATCAAGGAGTTTTGATTCCAAGGTGCGTAAATTATCTGCAGTGGACTTTCTAGTCTAACGCAGCGAAGGGACGAGCTCCGGGCTCATCTTCATGATCACCTTGACCATGAGTTTGATGCTCGAGTCGTGGGCAGAAAGCGGGCTGAACAACATCAGACTCCTTTGGACGCATTTGGTCCCTGGCATCAAGAACATTCGGACGGCCATGAGAAATTGGCCGAGCAAGGTCTGCGAATGGGCTCTGGGATCCATCTGCCAATTTATGCATCAAAAGATCAATGGGCCGCCTACCTGCACTCCCTGATTCTGATGCCAAATGTGCGCGATGCCAATGCGATCGTTCACTACTATTTGGACCTGGTTGAAGATCGCGGCTGTGCGTCATCTGGTTTTATTTTGTATTGGATTCTCTGATGTTGGGTGAAGATCGTATTTCTATGCAGTTAACAACTGATCAAGGCAGCGAGGTAAATGAGGTTCATAAAGTTCATCAGCGCCTGCCGTATGTCTCAAAGCTCGTTGCATCATATTTATTGAATTGAATTCATCTGCAAGCTTCGAGGCGGCTCCTGAGTATACCCTTCCTGCGTTCCCTTTCTCTGTCAAACAAGGGAGTACAAAGAACACTCCTATCGAGAGCTTCTGGCGATGGCTCCGAGACGGAGAAGGTCACTCTGTGAAAAAGGTTCTACAAGACGGAAGTGCTTCTGGCATTTTCCTGCCTAATGATGTTGTTCACTGGCAAGTCTTTCAATTCATTAATTTTTCTATAGCTCACATTTATGCAATACTGCAGTGCCGTCTTTTACTGGCTGTGGATTCCTATCATCCAACTCGGCCTGGACACATACCGTGAATACTGGAACAATCACACGCTCTCGAAATCAAAGAACAAGAAAAACCCAAGTGGCTCGTGTCCCACGAACATGTTCTTGAACCCTGGCGCTGTCAGCCCCTTGGCTCGGGACTGTTCTATCCGTGTAAACCCGGAGACGGTGGCTGAGCTTAGAGAAGCTTATGGTGGGCAAGAAGCTCGCGACAAGGCTTATCGGTTTGTCTCAGATGAGTTCAAGTTCAACGCCGACCTGATTCACGAGAAGCTCGGAGAGCCTGAACTCAGCCTTAGAAATGGTTGGACGGTTTTTCAGCAAATGGTCCCAAGGGTCGAAGAACTTAGAGTAGTGGGCATAGATATAGGGCTGTAATACAATGCCTGTCTCCCATGATGCCCCGAAAACAACCCATTACATATTGAACGTGGCCGCCAGACATATACCATTGTTGAAAAATAATGGCACCGGCCAGAATTGAACCCGAGCGCCGAACATGACTTGAAATCGAACCGGGGACTTCCCACCTTTCGTAGAGCGGTGGGGTGGGTTACAATCATCATTCCCGTCTCGCGCAGGTACTCCACCCTTAAATGGAGTCAGAGAAAGAAGTTGAGTAAGGCGAACGGCACCGACTTCAACTCCCGCTCCTCAGAGAATCTTTCCTGGAGCTCGTCTGCTATCTCCTGCGACATCTTGAGCTGCTGTGGAGAGATGTCGGTGTAATGTTCACGGGTGTCCGTCAAGACTTACAAGTGGCTCAATCTGCGCAGATCCCGCGTTCGAACGGATCAGCGCTCGATGCCCGAAGGCGACGAGCGAGGCGAATGGCGCTTCCACAACGTCTCCACCTAAGCCTGCGAGTATATACAAGAAGGGTGGAAGTGGAACTCGGCTAACTTAAGCGAGTTCCACTGGGTGGAAGTGAGTTCCGCCCCGGATGCATCAACCGTGGAACTCACTTCCGCCCAGTGGAACTTGGTTAAATTAGCCGAGTTCCACTTTGCATACTTCTTGTCCAGTTAATTAATTAAATCAGACTGCAGGTATCTGGGCATCACACCAATGGCTGTGTTGGCGCATCAGATCCTGCTGCATGGCCGGGTGTCCCCGATCTTGACCATGAGTGAATACTTGTTGAGATAACAATCATTCAAGCTGTCTACCATATTTGCAGTGCACCTCAGTAACGGCCGTACTTGGCTGCTGATGCCCGAACCGGCATATTATCTTACGATTCATTTCTTTCTTAAAGTGCTGGTCAGAAAATAGTTTTCACGGTATAAAAGCATCCTAATATTTTTGGTTCCACATTAGAGTGTATTAAATTTGGATTAATACAGTTTGCGTTGGTTAATACAGTGCGCATCTCAGAAAATGATGAGGAAGCAAGCCGCTAAGCGCCAACACAGCCATCCATGACCTAAATGGGAAACACGGGCGCTCAATTCTACTGCAGGCAAGAGGACGATCCATTGGTACCATATACAAGAAAGGTCGGGAGTAATAAGATACAATATGAGGATCTGACGACGACGAAGAGTATCAAGACAGTACAAGTAAAGTCCATCAGGAAAAACTGTCTGGGAATTAATTCCCCGGTCAAATATGTTGCAGGATGTAGCTGCCTGTAGCACAGCGTGTCAGATATGTAGCTCCAGTAGTTCGCGTAGTCCCTGTAGCATCGGGCCGCCCATATGTAGCACATCATTGTTGCCGCTGATTGCCATGTTGGACCAAATTGCCGCATGCCAAGTCTATCATACGCTATGTAAATTGCGCCAAAAAATATACGCTGCGTTGCCTCGGAAAAGGTGTTGATACTTTTTTTGGCAGCCGTGAATTGCACCAGGAAGCACCAGACATCGAGACTTCACAGAGGATGTTGAGGCGAAGGCAAAAATCTGCTCAGTCAATTCAAACTCCGCTCCATCATGGCGTGATTGATGGATGGTTGGTTGATGCCACGTCGCCTCTTCTTCTCTTTCCCCCACCACTGTCGACCTTCCCCACCTTCGTTCCTGCTCGTTTTCGATCTTGTGGGCCTTCAAGACATCATGTTCTAGACCTCAAATGGCTACTGTTGGACTCTTCGAGCCTCAAATCCAGGCCTGCAAGGCTCCAAGCGTTTGCAAATCCTGCTGTGTGCGGTGCGCGTCTCAAGCTTGAGACGCAAAATCCCCTCCAGAACCCCTTGAAGCTTTCAAGGCCACAAAATGTTCAAGCCTTCAAGCTCTCCACCTGCCGACACCCTCACCAGCCCCACTTGGGTGTACACTCGAGGCCGCAATTCGAATGCCTCGTACACTTCAAGTCTAAACAAAACTATATCCGGAGGGTCTGGACTGCACGTACGCTTCCTAATTTGCCTTCCTGTCCCCTCCTTTTCTGACAGCATCATAGCGACGCCCTCTCCCTCTCCACCCACTTGGCCCTCGTCATCCCACTCCCTTCCTCTCCCTCGGCAGCGCGCACTCCGCGTCTCCTTAGCCCGTGTGGAGACGCTTCTGGTGTCCTCGCGTCAACACCCTTCCCCGCGCGCATCTGGGGTGCACTGCCGCGGCGGCACCTGCTTGCGCGGACGCTGTCCTCCACGTCCTCCTACGACCTAAGATTAGTGTATTTGTATTTGAATATTATTGTGTTTCTTGCTACCAATGTGCCCCCAACCCTGCGTGATACTTGGAAACAACAGAGCTACGACGAACTACTTCGAGCTACGTTGACTACAAGTCTACGGCGCTACAGGACTACGTAGCCGAGGCGTGTGACTACATCGAACTATTTTTGAACTACAGAGTTTTGGCGGGCAACTACATCGTGCTATATTTTGGGGGGTAACAACGCTGCTACAGGAGCTACCTCAGCTATGTAGGGCTCCGTATCCACCCAAAATTTTCCTGATGTCCATTCAATCGAGTCCCAAGTCCAAACCTCCACTGCCCTCGTCGCCGCTCACACCAGCAGTCAGGCTATCTACCCAAGCACCGCCGCTACATTCCCTCCGCCCGCTCGTATACCTCGCGCATCACTCGCACACAACCCCATCCTTGCTCTCGCCTGGTCGGAGATCGCGCCATCCAGCAAGCCCGCGAGCGAGTCGCCGTGGGCGGCTGTCTCGCTAGCCTGATGCTCGTAGCTGTGGCAGGAAGTGGGCAGGGAGAGGGGCGCGCGAGACATCCCGAGTCGAGGGAAAGATGACGGTGATAGCAATTTCAAGTGGGGTGAAGAGCACACCGACTCCAATCTAGGGAGCAAACACCGTTTGCAGTGCTGAATACCGAGCGCCCAATGCGGAGCTGCAGTAGCGGATCGCTAGTAGCGGATTTAGGAGCAGCTGAGGCGTGGACTAGTACTCCGTATCCTCCAGGCGAGCCAGCGGCGGCGCTGAGGGGCCATCGTCGCATCGTCCGCGTTCCCATTCCCGTTCCCAGTTCCGCTCCCGATTACACTCTATCTCCACCATCGCGCAGCGCAAGCGTACCCACACCTTCCTCGGGAGCGCCCTCCATCCACCCTCTTGCCCGCCTCGGAGAGGACGAGAGAAGCCGAGCGTCCGTGTCGCCCTCGCGAGACCTCCCAGTGGGCGTGCGAGGCGAGCGACTCGGACCGGCACCGCGACTCCTGCAACGCATCACTCCACTGGCACCTGTCTCGCAGGCAAGCAGCTCTTCCTGCAGCAGCCCCTCACTTGACGCGGGCGCCCAGAAGGCCAGCGCACAGCGCTTCATCTCGCGCTCACACCCCGGCGTGCACGCTTCCCTCCTCAAGAGCGACCCCCCCCTCCACACATCATGGTTGTCCCCAATCTCGACGAGAGGAGTCGCGGCGAGAGATAATGTGCAAGGCGCGGAGGCCGAGCCTGGAACACGCTATCACTGGAGAGAGGAGACGACAGCGCAGACTCATCGGGGATATGTAGGACGGCGGTGGAGGCAGCGCACGCGGGAGGGAGTGGCTGGATTGTAGAGAGCACGCCGCGCACGAGGAGGTTATGGTGAGCGTGGGCTCCGCATCCGGGGCGAGGGGTGAGGGCAACGCCAAACGCGCGTGCGGGCATCAAGAGAAACACGCGTCGGCCTAGGGAGAGTAGAGAGGTGCGTGCACCCGCGCCGCGCCTCGATAATCCTCATCTCTGCAACACCAAGTCATCAGCACGAGCACGTCGGAAGGGGAGAGGAAAGGCAGCGCGTACCTGTACATGTATCAATGAACTGCTACGCACATGCATGCGCGGCGATTCCGTCCCAGGACGATGTGGCCACGCACCTCGGATCGGTCATCGTTGGGGGACCTGGAGATAGTGCGGCAACAGGTACACCCGTCCAGTGCATGGGAAGGTCTCTGCCCTGCGTACGACGCACTCCCTCCGTCCCAGCAATGATTCGCCTTCGAGTCGAAAAAATCAGGATCCCTGGATTGTATCTATTTCGCCGAAGGTACCCTCAGTTTGTGAACCATTTTATAAGTGCGACTCGGACGTTTTACTAGTCAGTATCTCTCCTGGATGTCTTGAAAATGGATGCAATTGTTTATGAGATCATCCCCACCACGGAGAAGGAAGAAGAAAAACGGAGGAAAGAAAGGAGCACGTACGTCCAGTAAAATAACCCCTTGGTCACTCAAGTACACGCAGCCACTGGCAATTATCTTCGATACATTCAAGACGCATACTCTTACGACCTTGCCGTGTAATAGTATGTCAACCGATGAGGATCATTACAACAATCATCGGCTGACACCGTGCCTCCGGATTACACATTTAAAGCTATATTGGTACTTGAGCACGGAGATGGATCACGCTGTCGCCTCTCTTCCACCCTGACAAGCATCTCTATTCCCGAGGACAGCACGTCACGAACCCCATTTATTTTCAGACTCAGTTAATCTTCAGTCTCGATAAAATGATCCATATTTATATATCTTAGGCATGTAAATGGTGCTTCTAACTGGTTTCATGAATGGCGCGATGCCACCAGTCCTCGTATCTTGATAAACATCGCGAGTCGATGGCCTCTGCCCTGGCGCTAAAAATGCGGCTTCTTCAAACGCCGGTGAAAATGCAGAAATTCGGGCTGGTCTGAACATTTCTTCGTTTGGCCAGCAACGTTGCGCATTACAGCTGTGGTGTTTGCCTTGAGACGCTTCACCACGACCATCGCTCTTGGGGTAGAGCTCTGTTTTGTCGAAAACGCAGGTGGGCGTTTATTCCCCCAGCGCTTCAATGTAACAGCTGTCTAGCGGTGACTGATTGTTTCGATCTGTCGTTGATCCAGATATATAGCATTCTAATTCCTGCGGGCGTCTCTTTCACGGTAAAAGAGGCTACTTATGCGTAGTCGGTATCCTCATTCTCCCGCACCTTCTTTTCCCGTTTCCATTTCCCGAAAATGTGGCTGCCACTCGTTCTCGTGTTGCTTTTGCCCGGATATGCCTTCGCCCAAGGAAATGATACATTTGGGAGTATCAGCGGAACCGCATTATTTGATGGTGGTCCGGCAGAATTCACTTATGTGTGGAACGGAGAAACGGGCCATGATAAGTGAACTTGTGAATGACATTTGTCTCGACTGACGTCGCATCTATCCTGTACAGCTGAACAACGGAACGGTCGAACTCATGGCCGGGCCAGCAGAAGGTACACCTACACTCAATCTCTGGCCTACCTAATAATTTCCCTAGATAAAGGGCAAGACGTGCAGGATATCGTCCGTGAGAATCAACCACGACGTTCCCAACAATCCTTTCTCACCCCCAGTAGTTGTTGGCTTATCTACAGCGAATTCGAACCAAGGGGGCTTCAACTACGACTTCCATGGTGCAGTGCGCCTCCGCCCTGATTCTCCCATCTGGTGTTCAAAAAACTTTGTAGATGCCAGCAGGATTATACCACGTCCGCATTAACGGCACGATCTGGACCGGCGCCACGCAGATTGGCACAGCAACAGCCCTGTCGAATACAATTAATTTCACTGGCATCGCTCTCGATCCGTGCCACCCCGTAACGTGGACTCCTTGCGTAGCGTCACAGATCCCGGATATACCCCACTACGCATCACCTCGCCGGTGGGCGGGAGCCTGATCGTTCCAACTGAGACCGTGACCGCTGGGGTCGTCGTAGGGACATTGACGAAAGTTGACCTTACATTTGATGTACGTCGGCCTTGCATGTTCGTTGACTGACGCCTTCATTCACTTGTGTAGGCAGAGAACATGAACCAAACTATGGAGATGGTGAATACCCAGACCGGCTTCAGTGCCGGCGCGCAGACGATCGTATGTATAGGATCATGGGTATCTATTTCGCCTCACACTTTCTCTAGATCTCCCGTATCACAGGGGAGCTGTCGCTCGTCTACGACATCAGCCAAATCACGCTTGACCCCGGATCCTGGAAGGCAAGCCTACATTTTACTCCCACCCGCGGTCATTCACAACCCAAATATCTCCTCCAGATGCGAACCAACTTCACGAGTCCCGATCCGCACAATCCGGGGCCGTTCGTAGTGTATTCGGATGAGGTGTTCATCGTAGCGGCCTCGTACACGCCGTGTCCCCCCAATTCGACGTCCTCTGCGTTGGGGCCAGGCGCGACGTCTGCTGCGCCTTCTGGCGCAGGCCCACCCGGATCTCAGCCATCTGCGAAGAACACGGGAGGAAGACTCACCATACCCGTGCTGATCTCTCTGTTGATCTCCGCGGCGACAGTGACCATGATCTAAAGGCCCTGCATACAAAATTGGTTTCCCATCGTGTTGTTTAGGGTCCACTCGGGATTTTAATTTTTTAATTTTTTTTGCTGTGTACGCTCTTTACTCCTGTCTTTCACATTTTCACGGTCACATTTTTTCAAACGCGCGAATTCTGTCAACCGAAAAGTGCTCTTCCCTGGCTTCAGAGGGTAACCGTGATAAAAGACTGACACGCGCGCTGTCGCGAAGAACGACGAGTACCCTGCCCCGTCGATGAGGTGCGAAGACCCCGCAAACGCGCGCCGCTCCCATACCCCACGGGTCGCTGGCACGAGAACGACAACGCGGACGTGAAGCCGTTCACTACCTCTCCGTCGTGCAGCCCCACAACGAACGCACACCGCAAGGAACGGAAATTGAATTAATAGCATTTGATTAGACGCGCAAGATGCCAGAGGCATGTGTAGGCAGAATGGAGCGGTGACGAAGGGAAGCGTGGGGGGAGGGGGTGCGATGCAACACCAAGAATGGGGCAACAGTATCGACTGCAAACTGGAATAAGTACCGCGTGGGATAGGATTACAAGATATGCGGTACGTTTGAGGTCAGAGCGGGCAGGACGCTACGCTTTTCCCAAGAAGGCGGAGCAGAATCAAACTGAGTCGGCACGAGTAGGTCAGCGACGCCTCCGATCGTGAGGATAGGCACGTCCATGACGCTGCGGCTCCTGGGCAAGGGTGAGTCTGGAAGAGCGGAAGTATCACCATGGGCAGCCTCGTCCAAGGGTGTACGTACCGGCGACATCGTCACTACATCGCGTAGATGATGGATCATTCGAGCAGCATGTAGACCATAATCGTAGTGCACATCACTGGAATCGGTGGACCGGCAAATCAGTGTCGTGTACGGCGGAGGATGGAAATATACCTGCCCCGTTGGAAGCGTCGATGTATCTGTGGAGACTGAAGGCAGCCATGGATAATCGTGTTCCATCCACGAGTCTGCAGCAGACAGCGGGATGGGGCTGGATGGATGGTGGCAGGGGTTACGTCAATACCATTTGCCAGCAAATGAGGACGGCAGCGCACCTATCGATGTCGATCGGCCATGCGATCAAGTGTCGAGTATGACGGAGCAAGCAGTGAGGATGAGATATGGAGTAGGACTCAGCGCTGTCCCAGTGCTTCGTGAGGATAGGTACTACCTGCATGCCGTGCTCGTGCTATATCCCATACCCCTAGCTCGTAGGCTATGCGGGTGTGGGGGTCACCCTTGGGTGCAACCCCTGGCGCAAACCCACTCCCTGACCCATTAACCACCGCCAATCTCACTTGTCCCGCTGCGACCAGCAGAAGTCACCGTGGGAAAGTGGGAGATGGTGGTGGTAACGGATCAAGGAGGCCCCCAACCTACAAAACCTCAAATGCATGTATAAACCCTTCATTGTATGTTTTTAAATGGACCGTGCCTCTTCACTTGCAAAAACCTTGCAACTAGGAAAAACCTCGCAATCTGCCATCAATACATGGACCACACCCTGAGCGTATGGACCACCGACTTGGTGCAAGCCAAGAAAAGATTCGCAACGTTGAAAAACCCCCACAGCCAAAATTGGGCCGCGAACAGTCATGGTCAATAGGATGGCCCCCCATCCTACTTATAATAGAGATAGGTACATGACTGCGGAAGTGTGACAAGTGGTAGATCCCCACGGCGTTGCACAAATCTAGTTATATATGTGTCCGATTTGTCGCATAAGAAAGTGCAGGCAGGGGAAGCACTTTGGGTTCACAGAGAATATTTTCCTCTGGCATATATTGCCAAGTTTGGCCATTTCCGCATAAGGTACATGATTGCGGCGGTATGACCTGTGGTAGAGCGCCACGGTGTGGCACAAATCTAGTTGTATGTGTGTCCGAATTGTCGCATAAGAAAGTGCAGCCAGGGGAAGCACTTTGGGTTCACAGAGAATATTTTCCTCTGGCATATATTGCCCAGTTTGAGCATTTGCGCACAAGGTACATGATTGCGGCTGTGGGACTCGTGGTAGAGGCCCGTAGTTGAGCACAAATTCAGTTGTATATGTATCCAATTTGTCGCATAAGAAATGGGAGCTAGGAGAAGCAGTTTGGGTTCACAGAGAATATTTCCTCTGGCATGTATTGCCAAGTTTGGCCATTTCCGCACAAGGTACATGATTGCGGCGGTATGACCGGTGGTAGAGCGCCACGGTGTGGCACACATATAGTTGTATGTGTGTCCGATTTGTCGCATAAGAAAATGGAGGCAGGGCAAGGATGTTGCCGTAGCATCGAATATTTATTTCAGCCCCGTTTGGTCAACTCATGGACGTAGATGAGTACATACATAATTTCTACGTCAGGACACATGGTGGCCCCCGCTTTTTGGTACAAATTCAGTTGTATATGGGTCGCATTCGTCGCATAAGAAGTTGCAGGCGGACACTGGTTGAACATTTCAAGTTTTGCACTGAAAATTTTGGTGAAAAATGTTTTGAATTTTACAGTAATTTTTCGCCAAAAAAGTAGGTGAAAAATTTGAAACATTTTGGTGACCTTTTTGAACCTTGTGAAAAATTTCTGAAAAAGTGCTGAAAAAGTTTTGAAGTTCAAAAAATTCATGAAGAAGTTACAAGTTTTTCACTTGGTTTTTCACTGAAAAATTGCTGTAAATTCAAAACATTTTTCACTAGTTTTTTCACCAAAAAACTTGAAATGTTCAACCAGTGGGAGCAAGAACTTTGCGTTCACAATGAGTATTTATTTCAGCCTTGCATCGTGAAGTCCTTCGAGTAAGTACACCTTCGCTGGCCACATAAAAAGCCTCTTTCTACCCCTAGGCAGACGGCCTACATGTATGCATTTGGTGCTGTGAGGGCGACGATCTGTGCACAAATGGCTGGTCAAGGCGCCCAACAATGCGCCCCGGCTTATGTCATCACCACAAGTTGTGATGCTGACAAAGCAATTCCCAAAAAGGGATCCAAGTAAACCTCTGCGCCTCTCCAAGCAGATATGCGAGAAACACCACTCAGAAGACATAAACGTCGGTTGTGAATTTGGATTTTAAACTGGACAGCCCTGAGATGAAAAGAAAGTGGCATTTATCTACACATCATCTGATTATGTTAAAGACTCATGTCCTGCATCACTGACGATGAACGCCTGCCCAATGTATGGTGGAAAAGTACTTGAATGAAAAATATCACTGATTTTGAAATAATCTAAGCGTTGACAGAAAATTTTGGTCAGGCCTATTTGGTAGGGTAATGGCAGTGCCGCACTAGGTACATCATTGTGGATGCTGGACCCGTGGTAGAGGCCTGTGATTTGGTAGAAATGTGGCTGAACATAGGCCGCATTTGTCGCAAAAGAAAGTGAAAGCGGTAGAAGCAGGTTGCTCTCACAAGAAATATTTTTACGGGGCCTTTGTGGTCATGATGTGGTAATGTCACACAAGGTACATGATTACGGAAGTAGGACATGTGGTAGCAGCCCGTACTTTTGTAGAAATGTAGTTGTATATGGCCCTCATTTGTCACACAAGAAATTGGAAGCAGTGCATTGAGTTTGCGTTGACTGTGAATTTTTTCTGTAGGCACATCTGGTCAGGTGATGCAAGTGCCGCACAAGGTACATCATTGTGGAGGAAGGACACCCGGGAAAGGCCTGCGCATCGGTCGAAATATAGTAATATATAGGTCGGATTTGTGCACAAGAAATGGGAAAGGGTGAATGACATTGGCTTCCACAGAGAATATTTTCACCTAGCATGTGTGGCCCATTTGGGCAATTCCGCAGAAGGTACATGTTTTGCATGGGCGGGACATGTGGTAGAGGCCTGCTCTTTGGTCAAAATGTAGTCCTATATAGGCCACATGAGTCGCAGGAGAAACTGGATGGCGCGCATGAAGTTTGCGACCACAACGAATGTCTTCTTCACGCTGTTTAGTGCTGTGTTTGGCTTCAAAACGTAAAATCGCGTGTGGTGTCCGCTATAAGTGTCAGAGGAGGCTGAATTTTTGGTGTGGCATACATTGACATGTGGTAAAGACGTAGAGCGCGAATCATGTACAGTTGAGGCCTATCCATGGGGCGATCGACGGCGATTGAGGATGTGGAGCGTGCGATCAATAGTGATCGGCAATCATACCAAAAAAGGAAATTTGATGCCGATCGGATAGGGGGGCCTATCCGAGGACTACTATAGCTAGGAAAGTCGCAGGAAGAAATCGCCGAGCTAGTTGGGGTGATCGAGAAGAAAATTGACGAACTGGTCGACCGCCAACGCAAGAGGAAACGGCTGGAGACGAGAGTCCGTGGCTACACGGAACTAAACCATATAACCAAATATGCTGTCAACCTCAGTAAAGACAAGAAGCCGAGGGACACATTAAGTTACCTCAGACGGACGGATATAACGCCAGAGAAAGGCAGCCGGCGTTCATCGGAAATGGCCGAGCTCGCCCGCGACTACCACAACGACCTTCAATCAGACGGGATAGGAGTCGACCAAAAAGAACGAGAAGCAGCCCGGAAATTAGTCCTGGAATTACTACCTCAGCCTGAGACAGGTGTAGATATGAAACCACTGTCCGAGAAACTCACTGAGACGATGTCCTGGAGGCCCTTTTGGGCGCGGCGCCGGGAGAGCGGCCGGGATAAATGGTCTCGCAACCGAGTTCTGGCGACGACTAGAAGCGATCCATAGAGATAGCAAAAAAGATAAAGAAAACGGTGCACCTCGGAAAAGGACGTGCGACATAATTAAGGTACTTACCTGGGTATTTAATGACATCGAGGAGCATGGCATGGTAGAAGGTTCCAAATTCTCCCTGGGTTGGATGTGTCCCCTCTTCAAGAAAAAGGACAGGACCGACATCGCGAATTACCGACCCATCACGGTGCTAAACTCGGACTATAAAATTTTTACCAAGGCGTTGTCAAACAAATTAAGTGGGGTTGCTCCCTACCTTATCCATAAGGACCAATCCGGCTTCATGAAGGGACGGAAAATCACTGACGCCATATACCTTGCCATGGAAGTAGTTGAATATTCGGAAGATGACATGCAAAACAGTGTCATTGTAGCACTAGACCAGGAGAAAGCGTACGACAAGACCCTCCACCCCTACCTCTGGGACACGCTCAGAGCGCACGGCATCCCGGAACTCTTCACAAACACAGTGAAAGCCCTATACAAATTTGCGGATACGCACGTAATTGTCAACGGTGAAATAAGCTTGTCTTTTCGGGTCACGAGAGGGGTTCGCCAAGGGGACCCGTTATCATGCCTGCTATTCAATTTAGCAATCGAACCACTGGCATCAGTATTGCAGGGTTCAGGCCTTAGAGGGTACTCCATACCCGGCGTGGCTGAGAATGCTGTGGTTCAGCTATTCGCAGACGATACCACCGCCTACCTAAGCGAACACGATAGCTTCGAAGATTTAAATAAAATTCTGGACAACTGGTGCCTCGCATCAGGAGCTCGCTTCAACGTTACGAAAACAGAGATAATACCTTTCGGAACCCCCGAGTTCCGAGAGCACCTCCTGGAAACAAGGCGGCTTAATGCAAATGACAATCCTATCCCCCCCGACGTTCACATCGCAGGGGAGGGGGAAGCTGTCCGAATCCTTGGGAGTTTCATTGGGAACAGCGTCGACGCCTTCAGTGTATGGACGCCAGTACTTGAAAAGATAGATTCAGACTACGAGAGATGGGCTAATCTTAACCCGACCCTAAGCCTGAAGAAAAATGCAGATCAGATCATAGCGGGGTCCCGCTCACAATACCTAGCACAAGTCAATGGTATGCCAAAAGCAGTGACAAAGCACATATTAAAATCCCAAAAGGAATTCATTAACGACTCGAAGTCGTCCATGATAGCGCGAGACATGATGATGCTACCCCGCGCATAAGGGGGTATCGGTATGCTTGACCTGGAAGCCCGAAACGAGGCCCTCCTATTGCTGAAGGCGGCGGCCCTGGCCGAGACCAACTTGGAGAAAGTGCCCATTGGGCATCCCTGGCGCTCCATGGTTTGTCCCAGCATATTGTTAAACCAGAATCGGTAGCCAAAGAAGCGCGGACGAACCTTATGATCCAGAACATCAAGGTAAATCAACGCGACCCCCCGGCGCTGCATAAGGATATGGTTAAATGCCTGAATAAATATGGGGTTAGTTTCGGGGTAGTTTACCCTTCCATAATGATACAGAGAGAATTACCATTATGGCACCACCCGGGGAAAATCACCAGAGGAGCCAACAAATAACGGCAAAAAAGCCAAGTGTTTGAGAAATAACCACGCCAAAATGACGATTGGTGATGGCCTTGACCTAACCCGAAGGCTAGACGACCCCCAGCACGACGCGCACGCCTCTTGCGAGTGTGATGCCTGTGAAGAGGATAGAACGATTCGGAGGTGCGAAAACCCCCACGCGTGCGCGGGCAGCAGCCTCTCGTCTGGGACAAATCCTCCCCAAATGGATCCCAAACCCGATGGGGTGGAGGAGTCAGAACCCGATGCAGTGAACGCAGCTCAGGAAGAAAATACAGAGCGCTTCAAGCCCCCCAAAGGAATATCGACGCTCGCCCAGGGTCTCCGTGCTATAACACGCAGAGAGGATGAACTCAAAGAACGCAACATCCCACCGGTGCGTCAGAGGAGAGCCGCAGCGGAACCAGCCCTGGCAACAGTGGAAATTTACATCGCAGGAGTGGTGCATGCACCTTCAAGTAAGATAGCTTGTGCTGCCACAGGTGTTTTCGTCAAGGTCGAAGACAGCCAGAACGAAGGAAAGTGCATCCCGATTGCAGGGGAACAGTCCCAATATGCAGCCGAATTTTTCGCGGCGTTAGCAGCGATCAGGATGACAAGCAGAGAATCAACGCTCACAATAACTAGTACACAGACTTACGTCCGAGATGCCATGAACAAAAAGCTCCCCGGTTGGGAGCATGAGGGCTGGGTAGGTGTGCCGCACCGCGACGTGCTGCGCTGCCTGTCCGCCGAACTCAAAGCCAGGAAAGCGCCGACCATCTTCAAGCTGGCGCACCCCGGCTCCCACGAGAGGACACTATGTCGACACGCCTCAGTGCTGGCAAAGAGGGCAGCGAGAACACCGAAGGATGAGCGATGGGAACTCACATTACCTCCAGACACGGCCCTACCTGGTCTAAGCCTACAAGGCAATAGACAGCGTGTATTTTATCGCAGCATTAGAGAAATAAAAACAAAAACACAGGCTCTGACCCCGAGGTATTCGACATCTAAAATGCTTGAGACCGTGCGGAAGGTGGCAGCAGATGCTTTTAGTAAATACGTGACGGATGCTGACATATGGAAGGCTCTGTCCACGAAAGATTTCCTCCTGCGGTCCGCACAATTTCTCTGGAAGGGCCTCCATGATGCCCACCGGATAGGAAAGTATTGGACACACATACCGGAGTGTGGAGAACGCGCTACATGTAGTGGATGCGGCGATGTCACCGAAGATTTGGAACATATCCTGCTCAAATGTACGAGCCCAGGCCAAGAAATTGTTTGGCGAGCGGCCGAGTCCCTCTGGCGAGAAAAGGAAGGAGACTGGCCCACGATGTCCCTGGGCGTAATCCTAGGCTGTGGTCTTGCCGATTTCCGTGACGATAGAGGAAAGACCAAGGAGGGCACACAGAGACTGTACCGGATCTTAGTATCCGAGTCCGCCTACCTGATATGGAAGTTACGGAATGATCGGAGAATATCACGGAACGGAACACCTGCCTCCGAAGAAGAAATAATAAATAAGTGGAAATACACCATAAACATGCGGCTACAGGTAGATATAACGCTGGCTAACAGGCCTCGCAAAGGGAAACACCCCGCTCTGGCGCCCCAACTAGTTGTGACCACATGGTCCAGGACACTGGACAATGAACGGAACTTACCGGCAAATTGGCTCCGGGAACCCAGAGTTTTAGTGGGTAGTTGCGCTTTCTTGCAAACTCACCCCCGGCAACGCAACCGTGGAATCGGGTGAAGCGACAGTCCCACACTACCCGTTGGGTGTGCGCAACACATTTCTCTGGGTGGTGAAAACCACTCCCATCGGAACTAACGTTTCGGACTTTACAAACCGGCGGGTTAACCTATAGTTAATTGCAACCGGCTAACGTACCACCAAAAAAAAAAAAAAAAAAAAAAAAAAGAATTGGGGGAGATATCCACACTTTACAGGAGCAGTTGAGTATTACCATTTTTAGCTTGGGAGTTGATGTGATCAGTCATGTGATCCTTGTAGAGTTCCTCAAGGGCTACAATTTGATACCCCACAAGGGGGTACTTCAAGATTTTCAAAATGTCGAAATCACATGTCTCGGCGAGTCTTTTTCCTTTTTTGGGACCTAACAATGATCGGATCAGTAGGTTGACTAAAGAATCTTGTGGAGCTCTTCAAGGGCTTCAATTTCATACCCCACAAGATGTGGTTTGAAATTTTCAAAATCCCCAAAACCACCGCGTCTCGGCGAGTTTTTTGCCTTTTCTGGTCCAACCAGTGATCAGATCATTACGGTCATTTAAGGAATGTCGTAGAGCTCTTCAAGGGCTACAATTTGGTACCCTTCCCGAAAAAAACTTCCCGAAAAAAACTATTAGGCTAAAGGTCGGCCAAGATAAATAGTGTATTGAACACGGAATCTTGTTGAGCAGTGTCCATCAAAATAATCTCTCTTGCGTTGTGAAAGCGAAGCCATGTGGAGTGGTCACTTCCCATAAGTGAGGATGGTTGATTAGCTCAGTGGTTACCTTGATGTTCACAGAATTTCAAGCATCATCAGAAGGTCACGGGTTCGATTCCTGCGCCAGCCTTTCTTTTCCCACTGTAACAGGATTGAATATTTGTGATTATTTTGTGTCCTAACCCCACGTGGTTGCTGCGAGAAACAGTTGCGTTGGCCCTTGCTCTGCTCAAGGGTGTGTGACCGAAATTGTGTCCGACCAGCAAGGACATGATGCATGATGATTTTCCTTTAGGACGTGTGGTCCTTGAGGAAAAGAGCAACCAGATTGCGGTGAAGAAGATGGAAAACAGCCACATTCCCGAGCGAGCAGCCACTTGTTAAAAGCAGCCACATTCTTGTCAAAGCAGCCACATTCTTGTTAAAGCAGCCACATTCTTGTTAAAGCAGCCACATTCTTGTTAAAGCAGCCACATTCTTGTTAAAGCCACATTCTTGTTAAAGCAGTCACATTCTCGTTAAAAAGCAGCCAGATCAGGGAAAGGAGAGGGTGAAGACAGTAAAAGACGCCGAAAACGGGGTTCAGCGAGGAAAGGAGGAAAGGGGAAGCAGCCAGATTCTGGTGCTGGGGCTTAGGGAAAATGGAATGTGGGGCCACATTCCAGGATCAGATAGATAGGGTGTCTGTAGAATTGGTTCCATGGTTCGCGAAAACGCTCAAGGATTCACTCAGAGTGCTAAAAATGAAGTTTTCCGGTCCATTAGAGCTGGATTTCAACAAACGGAGCTTCAAACTAATATTTTCTGAGCCAAACGCGCGAGAATCAGCGCAGAATTTGCGCAAACTACACGTAGGAATTTGCATCAAATTCAACCAGGATCATGTTTAAAGAGCTCCGAGCCCTCGGAATGATGTTCAGATTTTTCCCTAAGCCAGCTAGAGAAATTTTGCAAGCTGTCGGATTTTTTCTCCGTGTCACGGTCCTCGCCGACTGCTGTCGAATTGTCGAATAGGTTCAAGTAGTCACGGGTCACACCCCGGTCGAATTGATTGAAAAACTACAGTACCACCGTAATCTATACACCCCACGCCGAGTCCGTCCGTTCTTCGATGCTCGCCCAGCAGCTATCAGTCGAGACATCATCTTTTATGGTCTCCTCTCCCCCTCACGCAAGAGCGTAAACCTACACCCAAAGCCCGCACTGGTACTTAGATGTTTCTCCCATTTTCGGGCAGGTAAAGATCCAAGCGCTGGCCCATGTGGATTGAGACACTTTATCGCTGCAGCGCGCCCGGGACATCAGCCACTACCATCGCATTCCGCTGCCTCCGGAGTGTGGCCGAAATTTTGTTTGTATTTCCCCAACCTCAGCGCCGCAAACAGTGATATTTGCGCGGGTTGTCCATTCCATCTCTTTACTATATTCTATTTACCCTTTTCTTGTCTACAGTGTTCAAGTGCATGCCAGCGCTTACTTTGAGGTCACCCATGCGATGTCCACACCACTGCGCTGCTTTCGGGTGCGAAACAGTTTAGCTGTTTCACAGACTCAATGCAGTTGAGGAAAACTCGGTTCACCGTGTCAGAGAAAAGGATAATTGAATATGTGCAGCTGCAGTAGACCAGCTTATATGCACTACTGTACCTACCAGAACCTTCTATGTATTAGTAAAATGTTAACTCATGCATATGTACCTTGGGGGGAATATACGAGAATAAATGCGCCCGAAGCGCTGAATCATGATCCGAGCCAGGGCCCATCAATACGTCGGCTTGATTATTAATCCAACACACCGCTCATTAACTTCAGAATTCACGCTGGCGAACAGGGAGCCCCGTCCCTGCCCCAGGGATGACAGAGGTGCTCGATTCCAGCACTTCATGCGCAGGGCCATTGTTGAAGAGGTACGTCTTTCAACCAGGGATTTAACCTTCGGACTCGGGTCGAAAAATGCGATATTCAGCGCGGTTTTGAACCTGGGTTACTTCACCATGTGGTAATTCGAAGATAAGTGCTCCTTCAATTTCTACGACGTGACCAGGCAAGTACAGTGCAAAGAACTATATCGCTTTCAGTGGCGCATTTCCACTTGTTCATTGAGCCAAGTCCAAAGCTCCCTCCCAATGGCTGGATCCTGTGTATCCCGCCTTGGTTTTCCGAGTCTTGCCCAAGGCCTGAGGAACTAAAGAGCGCCTGAGAATCAAACAGGGATCGACGAGAAGCAGTGGCATTACCTTTCCGTTGTACTCCGCTGTATCTGGGGCCGTTCCAGCCCATAAATGGGTAATAATCCCGTTGGGCCGGACAGGATGAAGCATCAAGCTCTGAATGGCGCAATGAGACACGTTGCGGACAGACATATGATGCTCACGGCGATGGATCGTTGGACGCCTTTAATCTCTCTTTGCAAAGGGGTCGCCACGTTCCCAGGGTTAATTGCAATGGAAACTACACCCTGGTCACCGTAGCGGCGTGCTAGCTCGGCGGCCAGAACAACCATACCCTGATCGATTCCACTGTCAGCAACAGCCGGAGGGATATAACCTTCAACTTACAAATTTACTTTGCGCGTAGAGTGCATGAGTTGACCTCTTTTGACGTTCTGGGCCATCTTTGAAGGAAGCGAAATTCAACCCAGCGAAGTGATGGGCTCCGGACGAGACATTGATGATTCGAGACTTGGTTCCCGGGGCAGACTCCGCCGTGGATAGCAAAATAGGCAAAAGGAGCTTGGTAAGATAAAAGTGACCTATGTGCAGCGGTCAATACAATGCCTTGGGGTGTGCCAAATATTTACCCAGTACCAGGCCGAACTGAAGATCATATCCCTGAGCCGTTACCTGTTCAATGGGCGGTATCATAACCCCTCTATCCGCAAGTAGGTCAAGATGGCACTTGTGAACGAAGGGACGAACTCACGCAGAGTTGTACAAGACATCCAGACGCGTTTCTTGCCTAGAGAATGTATCATCAACGGCGTCTGGGGCAAACGGATGGAAACTTGCCGAAGGAATGTCTCTGCTGCCTTCTGCACCGAATTCAAGTCGGCGAGATCGAGTTCGAGGTATATCGGCGACTTTCCGGTGTCGTTGGTGATGGACTTGATGGCGTTATTGGCACTGGAGCGATTACGCGCGGCCTGTGCTGGCTGGAAACAAGAGTAAATCACATAACAGAGTGGCTTACCATGTAGACTGTGGCGCCATGCGTAACGAGTTCCTGGCCGGTTTCAGTCTCTCGTCTAGAAATATCCGTGTGCTTACCTTGACGGTTTCGAAACCAATTCCAGAGTTTCCACCTGTGGATAAGGTTAGTCACCACCGGCAGCGGCAGCGGAAAGGTGACGCTACCTGTGATTATGATGACTTTTCCCGTAAGATCAGGGACGTCTTGCAGTGTGAAGGTGGGCTTCGGCGGGTACGACTCAGAGAGCATGGACACAATTAGGTCCCAAACGACACCCATGATTGCTGGGAACAAGAACGGTGGTGTGTCGCAGGTTGGGAGTTTAAGAGGTAAGCAACCCCAATCCTCGTGGCTCCGGAAGAGAACGCCTCGGATCCATTCGGATGGAACCGAGTCTGAGATGGACAGCGTGGGAGCCGCTGCTCCAGTGTTTCGTTACTGCAAACACTGGGATAGGGATCCCCACTGTAACCGTACAATACGGTATACGGTTACGGGTCATACGGTAAGCCGTAACCGTCCCGTATGGCCGTCTGGGAGGCTTAGTACGGTTACGGTTACGGTACGGCTTGTTGAAAACACGACGCTGAGGGCACCGGGGTGGAAGCGGTGGGTCAAAGCAGGCAAAGGCATGGCAGAAAAGGCTGAATTTACATTATGCAGCCTCACTCTCCCTCATTAAAGCCCGTTCTCGACACCCGTATACCGTACAAATACGGGTCTCGGTACCGTAAAAGCCGTACCGCATACCGTCCCGTATGGCAAGAAAATCCAACCCGTAAGATACCGTATTTTTTACGGCCGTAACCGTAACGGTTACGGTGGGGATCCCTACGCTGGGAATGCGCATTGCTAAAAGGCCGCCCATGCGAGATGATTCTGAATTCTTCTATCAGGGACGGGCGCCGTCGCGGAGCTTAGATGATGGGAGACAGTGTACATACCACACGCGCGAAGAGTCCTATGCATTGATGATGCACGATCTTACGACTGATTCAAATTGGTCCGGACGAGAACAGCAGATAAACAGCAGAAATAACCCCAATAGAGATGAGCCAGCCCGTAACAGCCAGGTGACCCCACAATAACACGGAGCTTGTCATGAGATCCATTCTTGGACCCACAACAACACGATGGAGCTTATCATTGCACAATCGCATGTAGGTCGTCCGAGGCTTTAGGGGACTTCATTGCCGTTATTTGGACTTGCTAACCAATAAGGGAGTGTCGCCGATTTTTGGGGCGCAGGCGTGAATCAACAGAATAGGAGGTAAACCGAGACGCCGTGGCAGGACCACATGCCCGTTGTCATCTGGTCTGACCTCTCTAGTCACCGCAACAGACCTTGGAAGACATGAAATCTCCGTGTTTGACCGAAGCGGTGAGCGGGAGAAGATCATAATGGTAACGAAAGGAGCATTTGGATTCTAGACTTCCATGACCGAGATACGGAGATGAATTATGAACCGGTACGCCTAGAGTTGTTGAACGCCCAAGTTGTTGATCCGGCTACGTCGGTCCAGCAGACGTCGGCGGAGTCGTCAGTTGCGTGCTCCATTCATCTTTCCGCAAAGCCCAGATGCGCGGAGGAGTTAACTTCCATCACACAGTCGCCTCCCACCATTGTCTATCGGTGCACGTGGATTTGGAATTTGGTCGGCGAAAAGAAGTTCAACACGACGATCTCAAGAATCTCTATGTGGAGACATCATTTGTGCTACCGGTGGCTCGAGCGACATGCGGACCACGAGGTTGGTTTAGTGTGACAACGAATGGCACGGCGATCGGTACTTTGGAGTGTACGGACACGATTTTACTGCAAGTCCCGACGTCGACCAGGTAAATTTGATGATAGATAGAAAATCGCCCCTGCATAAAAGTGAAATATAACTTCTTTCACAAACTCCCGTGGCTAGGGCTTAACGCAGCCTGGCGGTACGAATATGATCCTCTTTCCATACAGCTTGAATACGATGTGTGGCGTTCTCAATGACCCCAAGTCAGAGGTATTTCCCCAAACCTGGGCCCGTGGTGAAATGCATTGTTTGCCTGAGCCGCTGAAGACAAACATACAGTGCAAATGGTTCCGTTGGAATACTTTCCTATAGTAGGTCACAGATTCCGCACGCCTTCCTGTACCAGGCTCTCCGCCTGGCTCGATCTAAAGTGAATATTGCATTTGAATGGAGTAGGTATTCTGAGGACGTCCAGTCAATCATATTCCAAATATTGCAAATGCTCACCTGAATTTGGCGTTATTATACTCAACTTTCGGCTCGATTATGGTCCCACTCGCGTCAAGTGGGTTCGAGATTTCTAATGTTGCCGCCATTGTCACAAGTAGCAGCCAGATGGATGAATCGACGAGATCAGCTCCTGGGCAACGACGGCGCCCGAATCCAAACACGTAGTTCCTAGGATCCATTTTTTGAACAGCTTGCGGGTCGGTGTACTTTAGGAAGCGCTCCGGCTGGAATTTGGACGCGTTTGGAAACACCGATTCATCTCTCAGTATAGCCCTGACGACAATTATGAGCAACGCTCGCAGACAAAATCCGTACATACCACATGTTCGCCAGGATCTGCCCACACTCCCATTATGTGAATCACAACGGAAAGCATATTAGGTACGTACCACTGATCCCCCGGGGATACGCATGCCGCGATATACGTCGTCCTCTGTAACGCGATGCGGAAGATCTGGGACTGTCTCAGTGGACACGTATTTCGGCATTTTTTTAAAAAGCGAACTGATTGGTACTGGAACTCCCCACCGCCAGGTTTCGCTGAGCACGGCCTCCGCTGGAAGTTAAAGGTGACAACCATTACTCTCATGGGCGGGAGGCGCTTACCATACGGCAAATTAGGCCTGTCGTAGAAGTCCGGCAACCTCTCCCGGCCCACCACAGTGTCTATCTCCTGTTGAAGCTTCTCCAAAATGTGTGAATTCTCCAACATTGCCAGCAGAAAATGCGAGACGGTGGAGATAGTCTAAAGGGGTGATCGCACGGACCCTTGCAGATGCGGCGAGACTCACTGTATCAGCGCTTCCGATGTACAGTGTAGGACCACCTGATGGGACGGCCAAATTTAGTTTTGTCTCGGAATAAAATTTATGGACTTTGGCTGCAATTCTGACCAGGCCGATCACATCTTCAGTGTTAAATCTTATATGATGCAACATTTCGTGGTCAATGGAGGAAATCTGACCCATATCGGAGTGGATCAAGCCAGAATCCTGTTATCAGACGATGGACAGCACTTGGGACGCGTTACAATCACGTCGGCAAATATCGGCAATCAATTAATCTAATCTAATCTTCCATCTCGCTTCCGGTCCTGGACCCTTCACCGTCCTCCTCCGACTCGTCCTTCTCCTCGTCTGCCGGCTTCTTAGGCCTCGGGAGCAGGACTTCAACACCATAGTCTTTCACCTTTGGTTTCGTCCACCCGGGACGACGCTTCTGGAGTTTGGCGGCGACGCTTTCGACATCCCACGCTGCCTTGTCAGCAGCATACTTTGCCTTCTTTGCCTCGTTCCTCGCTCTGATTACGGCATTATTCTTCTTCCATTCTGCCAGCTCACTGGCGTGGGCCTCCCGTTGCACTCGTCGTTGCTCCTTCTCCGCTGCCTCGTCCTCTTTTGCCTTCTCATCGTCAAGACACAGCTGGTAGAAGTCATCACCGGAGAAATACTTGGCCTTCCCATCGCCCATCTTGCGCTTCCCTCGCTTCTTCTGCTTACGTTCCTCGATCCCCTGAAGCTGAGACTGCGCACGATTGCTGTACATCCCCGCAAGCACTGTTGCAGCCTGCATGTCAAGCATCGCGCGCTTGCGCAGATTGTCCCGATTCTCGGCTTCCCTCAATGCGTCGGCCAGCTGCTGCTCCCGGATCGTCTGCGGCTCTCTATCGAGCAGATGCGAGTACCGTGACTCAAGTTTAATTGGGGATATGGTGTACGGCTTGAACGTGGGCGGCACAGATGTAGATTGGAGTGGTGATGAAGATATAAGGAATGATGCTGATGTCGATGACAGGTTGTCGACGGCTTGACGCATAAAGAGCGGGACAGACGATGACGAAGGCGCCATGGCAGTAGGCTCCTCGGTAGGCTCATCGACGGCTGTACGTGCTTCGTGCAACTTCTGGTAGTCCAAATAGTCAGTGATCATCCCTGACATGAATTTTACAGGGCTCGACTGCTGAACCGGGAGCGCGCCTCGCGACGATGTCTCCAGACTCGGGGCCATCATATCTGCTGTAACAACGTCACGATTTAGCGGAATAACACCCGTTTTACGAAATGCCGCTCGAATATTTGCCGGTGTGAGGGTTTTGAAGTGAGCTTCGGCATAGACAGCCAAAAAAGTTGTCTTGTCCACCACCTTTCCCTCGCGCTCGTAGCGGTCCCGAACATCGCTCCAATTCACTTTGAAGATTGCAAAAATCACCACGTCAAGGCCCTGGTAGACATGCGTGCTGTGAGATGGGTAGCCGATCACCTCAATCTTGTGCGCACGTGCGAAGGCCAGGAAGGCAAGGGTATAATGTGATGAATGGCCATCAACAAGGAGGAGTCGCCGTCGCCCTGCCGCCTTGGCTCGAGTTCTCTTCTCGAAATCCTTTAGCCATTCAACACTGATTTCGCCATCGATGTAGCCTTTTTTGGAATAACCCAGTCTATTTGTGGTCAGCAGAGCGCATCTTACAGATATTTTAGGCACTCACGAAGCATTCGCAGGGTTATCCTGCTTCCAATTCGCTTGGAAGGCCTCGCCCTTGAAGATAACAAGCGGGGGGAGTGAAGTACCATCACCACAAATAGTCACCATCACCGTGATGTTTTCCCGATCCCCGCTGCGCTGCTGGTGCTGACGTTTTTTACCCGCACCCCCGATGACCCTCTCCTTTTGTCCGATGCCCTTCTGAAAACCGGATTCGTCGGCGCCGTAGATTAATTCTGCTGGAATGCGATCCTCGCCTCCCTTCCCCTCGATAACCTGTTCCAGCAGGTCGAAGTATTCCTCCTTTGTGGTCGGATTCACAGCGCGCGCGCGCGATCGATCAAGCGGGTGGGACCAGTATGTGCCGAGACGATCACTGTGGTCGGAGACAAAACGCTTTGTCCACCGCTTGCCGACACCTTCGGCAGGAAAAATGGCCCCCCAGCGTGCCCGTGCAATCTGGTCCACATGCTCCTTCAGCCTCCGATGGCTGAGGGGCAGACCTCGATTTCCACACTCAATTGCATAATTGATGACGACGTCCGTCTCCTCGCTCGTGAGCCACCTCTGAGCTTCGTGTACTTCACGCGTACTTTTTCCTCCATTAACACGTCGATGCAGTGTCGATTTGGATATGCTAATGGGCTTCTTTGTCTGCTCCAAACACTCCCGCTCTGCCTGCTTGACCACATCCGCCAGGCTTTGAGCTGGCTGCGAAGATGAGCCGTGCTCTTCATTATAAATTTGGATGGCCCGTTGCATCCATGTTTCTTGCCGGTCTGTTGATTTCTTCTCTTTAGAATGGAGGGATTCGGCATGGAAAACCATTGGGAAAGCAGTGAAGGCAGGAGTGAGGTGAAGAGGTGTCCTGACACGGCGAAAAAAGCGAGTGGCCCAGATAAGATAAAACCGAATCGGGAAGCGTGATGTGACATGCCGAATGCAGCCTCATTCCACGAAATCGCGCATCCCGGCTGTCTCTCATGTGCTGCTCGCGATATTTTCCAGGGGATATGGCCCAAAACATGTATTATCCACTTGGCCAAAATTCCAGAAGGATCCGGTACCAACCTATGTACCCAACATTAAAATACACCCCAAATCAATTTCGGTTTCATCAACTTTTCCAAATGATTTCAGTTTGCAGAAAGATCTACTTCTTGGATGCCTCTGAGGCTTTTGTACAATGTAGTTAATAGGAAACACAATATATTCATAAAAAGTCCGGTGGTAAAATGTGCCCAGGGTGGCCGTAAAAGTCTGTCGTCCCATCAGGTGATCCCGTCCCATCAGGTGGTCCTACACTGTACATTGCCGTTGCAGTCCATTTAATGTCTTCCTCGGCTTCCTCGGCTGGAATGCCTTCCTTGAGAATGGTCCCGCAGAACGACGGAATGTTGACATCATGGTCCTAGTTGAAGTCAACATTCTGGTGGCTACGGAGACATTGAAAACGCACAAGATGCCGCCTCACGTATTGATACGGCTCTTCCGCCAGTCGTCCCAGCGTCTTTTTCCAGTACACTGCCTTGCGCTGAAACCCAGCTCCAGGTACCCACGCGGGAATGTGTTTCAAAAATGGGAAGATATCAACTGGCCATATGCCTGAGCCTGAAGTGACTTCGTTGGCAAAGAAATCAATACATTCCCCAGCAAGACCGAGAAACACATCGTCATTGGAGCTCGTTTTGTACCCATAGAGCACCGACAGCATAAGGCCTCCCGCATACTTTCGAGTATGGTCCATGTAGTCGTTCGGAGAATTAACCAGGTCACGAATGAAAGATACTGTCTCGACACGCATCATGGGATGGTATGCAGGGATACAGCGAGGCCCTAACGTCTGCTGCATCAGTTTCCGTTGGCGCCTGAAGTCTTCATTATAGCCCTCGAAGGGAACCTGCATGACAGAATTTGAGAACAGCTAGCGCGCAGGTAATTTGAACCGACCAAATTGCTCCCACCGATCCTGACGAGTATAAGCATTGGGATATTGATCACAACGGCACTCACAGTTCGTTACACATGACGAGGTAGGGTCTGTCCGAATATATGGCACCACGCTTTTCCAACAGCGCTGTGACGGATTCGGAGCTGCTCAAGATGATGATCCCTTGGCCGAGAACCGTCAAATAGCAAACATCTCCTGGATGGAGCCGAAATCTATGAGCTTTAGACCGGAAGTCAAGATGGACGACGGACCGAATTCAACAGCCCATCGCGTCGCAGGAATCCACAGCTCTTTCAACGCGAAATCTCTGACATTGCCGAGCACGGGAAGAGGTCGAGGACCCGGTGGAAGATCGAAAGAACCGCGAGTGGATTGGATATACAGCCATAAAATTGTGCCGATAGTCCCGACCATGGCGGCGACATAGATGTTAGGATACATGGCTGTGGTTTCGGTGTTTGCAATCATGGTGAAGACTAAGGTTTCTATTCAGCGACCGCCAAACAGCGTCCAAGCACTTCTTACGGACACGAGCCGGCTTGGTTCGCTATTGTAATGTATTGGCGCCCACCTATGCCTACCGATCAGAACCCAATTAATGGTAAGGCGTCAAACGGCTGGAGGATCAACAGCTGTGACCTGACTACCCCGAACGAACATGGAAGATTTCCGGCGGCCCATTGGCATCATAATTCTAGAAAGAAGTTCCGTCGCGGCGTCACCAACTTGGTCCGTCGAACTCCAACTGTTGGGTAAGCTCATGTGGAACAACAACGCTCAAGAAGCTGGCCACATGGTGAAAATGGCTGGAAAATAAATAAAAAACAGAACAGAGCTGCGTGGGACGGTCTTTTCCGCGTATCGTCACCCCTTGATCTGTTCGAATTGGCCACATTCACGACGGATGATCCTTGGGCGCGACAAAACGAGTTTGCGTTACCCGTGATCCGCCCAGTGCTGCGAGACACAGGCTCAAATACCGCAACTGAGGGTGATTCTGAACCAGAATAATGCCCCCAGTCAACAAATGGCTCCCACTTTTCTGACGCTTTCACTTCTTCTGTTTAGACTGACCTCGCCAATTCATGCACTCCTTTTTACCGACCCCTCCAAGCTCCCAGAGATGGATTACGACTTCATCGTGATTGGAGGTATTTTACGCTATCCGGTGTTGTGGCCTTTAATGATGGATTCAACAGGAGGGACAGCAGGCTCTGTAGTTGCGAACCGACTCACAGAGGCCGCCAACGTTAATGTGCTTCTCATAGAAGCCGGACCTCTGTACTTATATGGCATTCGTCTTTGATTTGACCCTTGACAATTTCCAGGGACTCTGATCAAACGTTGCAAGTTCCGGGTTTAGATAACAAGCTTTCACCCAAGACCCCATTCGACTGGAACGATACAACGGTTTCACAGGCAGCATTGAAAGGACGTTCCCTCGATTTCGTACATGGTCACGTCTTGGGGGGCAGTAGTTCTATAAGTATTTCTGCGAGAATTTCTTCCCTTCAGCGGACACTGAGCCATGTCTCGTAGATTTCTTGGCATATACTAGGCCATCCTCCGATGACATGGATCGACTCGCAGAGTTCACGGGGGACTCGGGATGGTCCTGGACATCCATGCGCAGGTACTTCGACAAAGTGATCATCTCAATAACGCCGTAGGAGAATCATTCATCTCATGAGGCGATAGAGCGAGCGGCATGTTGAATCTGCAGATCGGCATGACACTCATGACCAATTTCTCCCATCAGCGCATGGATCCAACGGGAGGATATTGACAAGTCTACCTGGATTCCCGACGGATCTGGACCATCGCATTTTGGCTACTGCGGCCGAGCTCAATTCAACGTTCCCCTTCAACATTGACATGAACAAAGGCTCCCCACTCGGCGTGGGTGCGCATGCAAACTCTCTGCATATGGGAGCGAGTTGATCATTGAGCGAACAGGATGGCTACATTCTTCGATTGGTAACAGTACGAGGAGCAGCGCTTCGACCGCATACTTGCACCCTTTCATGGATCGTCAGAATCTTCACATACTAGTGGGGACGCAGGCCACGCGATTACTTCCCATTCGTAGCTCAAACGGGACCCTTGATTTCCGTGGTGTCGAGTTCGCAGCGGGTTCAGCAGGTGAATACGAACCCCTCTCGATTCCCATCAAAACAAACTTTGATTCAGCGCAAGTGTTCCGCAAAGCAGCGGCGAAAGAGATCATTTTGAGTGCCGGTGCCACACGCACCCCACAACTGTTACTCCTGTCTGGACTTGGGAACAAGGACACTCTGAAAAGCCACGGTATCACTTCCGCCGTGGATTTACCTGATGTTGGAAAGAGACTTCAGGATCACCCATTCGTGCCTTTCCAATGGCTCGTGAACAGCACTTTGACGTTTGACAGTATTGTCCAGAACCCCACGCTTAGTGAGGACACTTTCAACCAATACTCAACCAACGGAACGGGCTTCCTCGTCAGCGGCTTGGCAAACCACCTGGCATTCCTCCGAGTCCCACCGAGCACATTCCGACATGGGACTGACACGTCTTCTGGACCCAAGTCCCCACATGTTGAATTCGCCTTCTGTGTCAGTCTGCGCCCCGTACCTTCTGATGAACTCTCATCTTACTGTAACTCTATTTCAGAATGGATTCGTAACGACTGCACAGGAAGTTCCATCCACTGGCAACTACCTGACCATCGCTCTGGTACTCCTCAGCCCTGCATCCGGTATGTGAACACTACCCACCAAGTTAACACGCACAACTCATTCGTGACAGCCGGTTCTGTGTCTTTGTCGACTGCTTTCCCATTTGATAGCCCTCGAGTTGATCCTGCGTTCCTATCGAACAGAGTGGACCTGGATGTCATTATAGAGGGAGCGCGGGCCATGAAGTCGTTCCTTGCAGCCTCACCGTGGAAAGGATATATTGTTGCGCCATATGTGGCAGCGGCGAACACCACCACCGATATCGGTATGGAACAATATATACGGCGGTTTGCCACTTCAATACGACACGCTACCGGCACCGCATATGCCTCAAAATTCCAAGACAATTTCGGTGTCACAAATCCAGATCTGACCGTGAAAAAGACGTTGGGATTGCGCATCGTCGATGCCTCCATCCTGGTGAGTTTTGTGATAGTACCAAATCTCGAAGTTGAATGGTTCATATGTTAGCCGTACCCAGTCTCGGTTCACCCGCAGGCCACAGTTTACGGATTGCGGAACGTGGAGCTGATCTCGTCAAGGCAAAATATGGCATATAAGTTGTGCCAGTGGAAATATGTGACCTAGTGGCATGACTGCCTATTTATTACAGAATCCTGAGCATCGAGTATCTGCCTGCTCGGGAGAGGCTAGTGTAATACACACTGGATTAAATTGATAGATCTGGGATGATATCGAGGTGAACTGAATAGGCAGCGTTCAAATCACAAACGATGGAGCGTACGTAAACACAGACATGCTCCAGATGAGTGTGGGACCGGTGAAGTCGGAAGCACAGCTACAATCACTGGTCACGTCGGAGCTGCGGATCCACCGGCTGCGGAA
This sequence comes from Mycena sp. CBHHK59/15, assembly GCA_029204085.1. NCBI lineage: Eukaryota > Fungi > Basidiomycota > Agaricomycetes > Agaricales > Mycenaceae > Mycena > Mycena sp. CBHHK59/15. The sequence goes on from JARGXW010000784.1 coordinate 39,345, forward strand.
CAAGCTAGACGAGATGCAAGCGATGGCGAGCGAGGGACCCGCGGACCATGGCGGACGAGAGCCCGAGGTGATACATCCCATCGGCGATATCAGTGCAAACGAATTCAAGATTGATCGGGGCATCAACACGATGATGCGCGCCAAGGATCCTTTCGACGAAAGCCGCGTACAGGAAATTTTGGCAAAGATCAAAATAGGCTCAGACCTTACGAAGGAACAACGAGCTAAGGTTTCTGCTCTGATACGCGAATACGCTGACGTTTTCGCATTATCCATGTCAGAGGTATTCTACATTGACTGGTGGAAACACCACCTCAATATTGACCCCGAAATCAAATTACCGACCAAAATGTCGCAACGCCCGCTGACCGAGAAACAAAAGGACTCGTTCTATGACATCCTCGACGAGATGGAGGAGTCCCATGTGATCCAACGTGTCCCAGGCGAGTTTTTAAAATGCTTGAATAGTACAAATCTTGCACCAAAAGAGGCCGGAAAAACAGGAATTACTCGTACGGAAGTACTCCGCAAAGTCAACGCTGAATGCATCAAGAATGGATTACCTCCGTTTTGGGAAGAAGCGATGGAGCCCGGCGAGACCAACGAAGCCCTTTTGGAAGTCGTCGAAGATGCCGAGTCAGGGAAACTACCAACCACAACGAAATGGCGCGTATGCCACGCGTTCACGGCGATAAACAAGGCCACCCAAATTCCCCCATTTCCTCATGGCGATTTAAAGTCAAAGCACGAATTTGCAGCAGGCCATAGGTGGGCAAGTGTGATTGATTTCGCTGCTGGTTACTACGCTGTACCTCTAGATGACGAATCTGTACCTTACACCGCCTTCTACGTCGAAGGGAGGGGCTATTTGTTTATCTATGCATGTCACTCGGCCTGACTGGAGCTCCATCAACGTTTTGCGAAATGGTCGCCGTCGCACTCGATGACATGATCGGGCGGGAACTGGTTAACTGGATGGATGATATTTGCCTGCCAGGTGACGTGTTCGGAACGAATTGGGGAATTTAACCAAGCTCTTTCAGCGATGCAGAGACAAAGGATATCCCTCTCACCATCAAAGACGAAGCTTTTCTTCACGGACATCCTCTCCGCCGGGGCCATGGTCGGACCAAACGGCCTCGAACCTAGGGCCCTGTATATTATCCGGGTTTACAAACACGTTTATTAACCGGTGTTTATAAACCTGGTTTTTAATAGCTGAGGACGAGCGCCGGTTTTTAAACATTTCGGAGCCGCCGGCCCGCTGGCAATCAAAGCCGCGCAAATTTTCACTTCAGTTCTCCGACGTCACCATGTCTCGGTCTGGGGCGACTCACTACGACGAGGAGCTCAAATATCTTTTCTGCCTGTTCAAGGCATTACCCGAGGCCATCCCGACGGGCAATGTCCACAACTTCCTGGGTTATGTCCCCGACCCGGAAAAATTCGAAATGACTGGCTGCATAAAGTCCGTGGTCAGTCACGCTCTGGAAGTATCCTTCGGGGCTCGTCGCACTGGTGCTGGTGAAACGATTCAAGTAGTGTTCAAGTCACGCGGACCGGCCTTGGAAAAAGTTGTATCTGTGCTTCGTGATCATATCACCGGAAATGCGGGCGCCAATGTGCTGCTGACTTTGTGGGTCGATGACCTCACGACGGCCGCTATCAGAGGATGTACAAGACCCGGCCGGCACACACATTCGAGAACACGGCACATTCAGCTGAGAGGCGGCACATTCAGATCAAAGTGCTGTCTTTGAACCAGAGGCGGCACTTGCCTTTTGGATGTGCTTGGCAGACGGGGAGTGTTGCTTACGTGTTGTTGTCTCCGCTGTTTCTCTTACCACGACCACCTCCACGACCACCCGCCCAAACCGCGACACTGACCCGTCAAAAACCCGAGTTTCGAGCGGGGAACTACTGAGTATGTTCAAGGGATGGGTGTTGAGAGACGGGCGAGTTGGTGGACGGGGCAGCACGACGAAGGCGAGTAAATTCCCTCAGCTTATTTGGTGCCCACGATAACGACTCCTAGGGCTGTGACGGACCGCGAACTCGGTGGCCGCAGCACTGGAACGGAACACGAGGGCGGCGGGAGTTTCAAGTACAGGTACGCAACAGGTACAGACCTGCTTTTGTGCATGGATGGAATCGCGATGCTGATGCCGTGTTTTCGGCGCCTTCATAATACTAGAGAGGACGGATTTGCAGCCCTACCTCGGTCCTCCAACGACTCGTGTATTCGCGCCTCAGACTTGATTTAGCAGGTTGCAGAGCATCACCGAGATCGAGGATTTGCTCTCCAAGGCCCAACGTGCTGCCCCAGTGGGCATTGCGCTGGTTCAAGGGAACCTATCTATTGGATTGCACCAAGGTGTGATTTTGGAATCGGCAAGGGCGTCGTCCGTGGGGGATTGTTGGGAGGGGCTTTTTTTGTTTGACTTCTGTATAGGTTGTAGGAATGAATATAAGTATAACCGCCGCAGAGTGTACAGTGTGGCAAAAGAGAATGAGCGGGGCCGTTCGGGCTCATTTCCGGAACCAAATCACTTCAAATAAAATGTTGGCACGAACTTTGATGAATTTCAGGAGATTAGACACGGTTTAACTCAGACCATACGTGGGTCATCTCGTTGCAATAAAATAATTCAGCGTTTTCTGAAAAATCGAGTTCGTGGATTCATACAGAATCGAAAAATGGTGAAGACAGGCTAAAAGTACTTGAAAAGGCAACCATATTCATAATTTGGTTCACCCAAATTGAAAGGGCTTTGGGCTCTGAATGCCTGCCTGCGATCACAGTTTATATATTACTTAGATGAATGAAGTTCACTTGAGCGAGAGCAACAAGAAAAGATAGTGCACACGAGATTTGATGCACAAGTGTTGAACCATCGGAAATTCCCGAATGTGCTGTCTTTGAGTTGAAACACGGCACAAAAGTTGGCGGATGTGCAGGGTCTAGGCGAATGTGCTGCCTCTCAGCCGAATGTGCCGTGCTCTCGAATGTGTGCGCCGGCCGGGTCTCGTCCATCCCGCCGCTATCAGTGCTATCGAAGCGTCCGGGAACCCTGTACGTTAGCCTCGCGTGATCCCTTCAAATCATTTACGATTGCGAACAGCTCCCCCGACAAATACAAACCACCGTCGCGAGGCGGCTTTTAGAGGATAAGGGTGTCGAGGAGCCGGCGAGAAAGAAGAAGAAGGAGGATGAAAGGGTGGAGAAGGAAGCCCGGAAGGAAAGGAAGGATAAGGCAAAAAAGAGGACAGAGCAAGGAGCCGTAAGTGATACAGCTGAGTACGTGAATCAATATTGACAATTACCTAGATGAACTGGCCGTTCGAGGACTTGGAGGATGATCCTCCTCCCCCGGCGCCAACCGCGAAGGCCGCGCGCGGCGCCCCAAAACTTGTGCTGCTCGACAAACTGATCCTGTCATGCCACAGCAAGAAGGATCCCGAAACTCGTCGGGTTCGCTGCGTCGGAAATGGGTGCCATGTGAGCTGGGCGCAGCCTCGCTCCAGTGGCCGCGTTTTCGCCCATTCCGCGGACTGTCGATATTTGCCGCCAAACCTGAAGGAACAAGCGCTTCTCACAAATGCAGGCCAACCCCTATCCTTATTACCTTTAGGATGGGGGGGCCCCCCTACCAAAGCGCGCACCCCATGGCACCCTTTGGCACCCCAACAGATACCTCTCAGGGCATCCTTTTCTCGGCTTGAAGCATGCCTGCACACTCACCGGTTCCTGAGATACGAGGGAGTCTTTCTGCGGGAGAATGCGTCCAATCCAGTAATCGCGCTCACATCCTTTGCACCTCTTGGGGGTTCATGGCACACATCAGCATCCCAAATCTCACAAGCATTCTGAGCCTAGGGTGGGGTACAACTGAATTTTTGTGAGTGCTGGTGGGGGTGATCTGGAATATTGGGTGATTTTGTGTTTTTTGGCAGGGGGCAACCTATCTTTTGCACCCCTTGGAGGATCATGGCACACATTGGCACCCCACAACTGACAGGTATTCTAAGGCTACTAGGAGGTTCAAAGTATTTTATTTGTGCCCTGGGGTGGTGCAGAAGAATATATGAGTGATTTCCATCTTTGGCCAGCACGATTCTAGCACTGCCTAATGAGTTGGGAAATATACTTTTCAAAGTGAATGTGTTATGGTCCCAAAAAGGAAATTCTCATATCACCCATATCACGGTGAGGAAAGAAGAGAGTGAGTTGAGGTATTTATGGGGGACATATATGGGTCCTACCTACCCACCCCATGCACTAGAACAACTTTTGAAAATTTGAGTTTACATTATATCTATAGCCAGACACTGGTTGAGCATTTCAAGTTTTTCACCTTCTTTTTCAGTGAAAAATGTTGTTTATTTTTCAGACATTTTTCACTGAAAAAGAAGGTGAAAATTTTAAAACTTTTTCAGCACTTTCTCAATTCAAGGTGAAAAATTCGAAATAAAATAAGAAAGTGATGAAAATGTTTGAAATTTTCACCTGCTTTTTCAGTGAAAAATGTGTGAAAAATAAACGACATTTTTCACTGAAAAAGAAGGTGAAAATTTTGAAATGTTCAACCAGTGAGAGCAGTAAATCCCACAACCACCTACTTTGCACATAGGACTACACTTGTGCTATTATGTTTCTGTCAAACACCCTTGGTTCTCTTTTACACTCTAAAGGCACAAAAGAAGAAACAAGACTGAGTTGATGTATTTGGTGAGTGGCTGTGCCCTGTCACACACCCAAGTCCTGTGACAACACCCAGGTCCTCTTCCAAAACCCAAGTCCTGTGACAAAAACCCAAGTCCTGGGACAAAACCCAAGTCCTCTTTACTGTACTATTTCGACCATAGGTTCACGCCATGTCACCCGTCACCTACCAAGTTCATTTTTCCTAAGTTCATTCCTCGGCAATCACATCAAAATTCCCATAAAAGGCAGTCCGGCGAATACCGGAGATAAAATTTTGGTGTTTTTGAGCCTATTTGGGCCTGAAAACTCGACTGTCACCGTCACTGGCACCAAATAGGTTCAGTTCACGACCCTCCGTCACCTGTCACCTGAACCTATGGTCGAAATAGTACAGTATTTTAAGGTGAAAAACACTGAACAAGAACACAAGTCCTCACCCAGGTCCTGACATAATCAGACTCCAAGTCCAATTTCTTTAGGCTTAAAGAAAACAGACTTGGGCCCAAGTCCTCGGATAAGAAACATTGCACTAGTGCATCCTGGCCTGGGCTCCAGTTGTGCTGGGGGTGGCTGTGTAGTAGATCTTTGCTTGGGCCAGAGGCCTAAGGCTCCAACCATTTAGTTTTCGTTTGAAGAAACAGGCAAACTAAACGGAAATGGGTAGTAAACATTTTAAAACCGTTTAAAACTGTTTATAAATGGTAATTTCGGCTGGTAATTTTGTGGAGACATTCCAGGCCTGTAGACTTGAAATTGTTATCCACAACAGACTTCAACAGACAGAGGGGCCCTCAGAGATACCTATGCTCCACTCAGAGAAGAACAGGAGCACAATAGGGTGGTGGGACGAGGGCGGGAAGTTGGCGGGTGGCAAGGTGGAGATGGTCACGTGCCATCACTCACGTGAATAATTACCAGATTGGGAACTATCGCTTGGATTGCAACCAAATCAACACTCCTCAGTGAGTACCTCATTTATGGGCCTTGGGTGCATTCATGAATGATATTCAGATTGTATATGGGTCTGAACACTTGATATATAATTGATAGCACAGTGGGTGAGTTTGGACAACCATTTGAACCACTTACAAACGGTTTGCTCACCGTTTGTGAGCCCCCGCAAACGAAATGGAAATAAAAACGGTTTTTACCATTTGAAAACATTTATAAACGGAAATGGTTGGAGCCTTACAGAGGCCATAGGTAGACATCATCATAGCTTGCTCTTGACCATACCGCGCCGTTCTCAGCACATCTGTCTGGATGATGGTCTGGCTAGTCCTGCCGGATAGCCGTCTCCAACATAGGGGGTGGTTCATCGACTGTTAATCCGCTCCAGGCAATCAATACAGCCAGCGACAAAAACAGTGCACCAACAGCTCCTCATGCAAAGAAATCATGACAGGTAGGAAACATACAAGTGTTCACAGTCAGAAGGAGGGTCACAATTGTTCCAATTGCCCACTGCAGTTGTAGAGAGCCTGAAATTAACTCCTTTCTGTTCAACAGTCATGAGAATGGAACATCTGACACATGCTGACTAACCTTTGCCTCGAACTTCCGCGATCACATTGGAATCAAGAAATCCATCCCTGACTGCGAATTATTCCCAACTCACAACATTCTGATCAGTAGCTCCAAATATTTTCAGATTTTTACCGGTTGGTTTGGGACAGATAATCTGAACCATCCACACAAGTTTATTTGATGCACATGTACACATTCTCGAAACTTCGGCATTCCCGTTGGAAGCAGGCACACCACTGCGGTGAGGGAATTATCCACTAGTTAGGATATGTTAATCAACACGCCCCAATATGTTCAGAATTTTATTGGGGAAATTGTGAGTTGAATAAACTGAACCGTCCAGTGGCTCGCTCGGAGTCGCTCCCAAGATTGCTGTCGGCATGTAGCCGGTTTTTCACCTACACGGTGTCTTCTTCCCGCCACCAGGGGTGCGCCACCGCCGGGAATTGGGTGACACCCCTCCTGGTGTTGCGAAGAAGCCACCATGTAAGTCAGGGATTCTGACACGGTCTTCATGCGATTTGAGGGAGTGAGGTCTTTTTGGCGCTTTTTGTCTTAGTGTCTTCACAGGCTCTTGTTGGCATTATTTATACCTGATGCCTTCAAATTATTATGAGACGTGAGCTCTCTTTGGCAAGAGGGCCAATTCACGGGGAATTGCTTCAAAGGTATCGGAGTGAGAATACCAATGAAGTGGCTTTAACTCAAGAAGGACAGACAAAACATTATTTATATCTAGGGAGCACGCACTCCTTCCCCAAATGCTGGAACATGCACGAATAGCCCCGCATTACCTTTCACATGCTGAATCATACTGTCCTCTCCGGTGTACTCCGACCTAACGTGGTTCAGGTCCGTGAGGTGCGTGACCGAATGCACAGGCACGCCCTCGTCATACCCCACCCCCCACCTCTGAGAACTTCCATCCCTTCCCGATAGTGTCCTCCCCAAGCCGCCCGCGCCTGCGCCCTCAAATGCGCTACCCGCGCCTTCCCCCGACGAAGAATCACGCCCCGGGCTCGCAAGACGTCCTGCATGGTCTCGACCCCCGGAAACCCCTCATGCATGCCCCACAAATCGACCACATCGTCCATCAGTATGTCGCGGTCGTCCCTGGTATCCAGCATACCCGGTGTTGTACAGTAGCTTCACATGTGCCTCCAGCCCAGGGCTCTCCGAGAGTATGCAGATGCGAGCATCATGGCCCTCCAGTGACTGGAGCACGGGGCACAGCTGACTGGGGGCTGGGATGAACTGACTGGTCACCGGGTGATACGTTCTGGCCGGTGCCTGAGTGGGCATCGAGTACTTGTGGACAAGCCCGCACGCGAGGACGCCACCCACGGGGAGGAACGCGGGGTCCGAGAGTAGTACCCGCAGGGTGTCTTCGAAGGCATGCTCGTTCGCGGGGACAACGCGGTGACCGGGGAGTGCGCTTATGCCTGCGCCTGGAGGCGAGAGGAAGAGGTTGTACGTGAGAGTGACGCGGTACCCCGTGCGGACGGGTTCGAGTGTGTGTTCCACGTCGGTGTAGGATGCGATGTACACGACCTCCACTACTTTGAGACGGTTGAGGCCTTCCCTCAAATTTTGCTTCTCCATCAGACTGTCACAGAAGCTGGAATACAGCCCGATAGTCATATCAACGTTAGATTTCCGCTGCTCGGAGGTGCTGGTTCCCATGATAATCCCGACCCCCGACTTATCGTGAACGGCCGTCGGCAGCGGAAGCAGGCACCCATGCTCAGTGATCCCAACAACGGTGAAACAGAGAGTACGTGTAGCTTTCCTCTTGCTACTATCTTAATTTCGACTCAAAATCTACGTTAGTTGCGGCCATGGAGGCTCTTGTGGACCAAATTGATGCGCCAAGTCGTAAACTGCCCAGCAGTGTTCCGATTGCCACCCGCGAGAGCAATATTTCGACGTCAATCGTCCTCCCTGGCCAAGACGGCGACGCTGCATCAACTTTCAACCGCCGTATGGACGTTCTTTTTGGGGAGGATCTTCAGGACGCTGCGGGGCGTTTTAAGTATGTTGCCACGGGGAAACATGGCATGGGCGCAGTCGTGAAGTACCTCAAAACTGTTCCGTGGGCAGAGCTGCAGTGTCACATTGCGAGATTGAAGCTGGACCGACTCATTCGTGAGCTTGAGTTTTTATGGTGCGTGATTTTTCTCAGTCCTCACACTACTAATTGACTTCATGATTGCAAGCTCAAACTCGTCCGCTTCCTCAAAACCCAACTCCAAGCGCAGGTCTTCCGAGCCCACCAGTGATGCAGAGGATCCCCCAGAAGCTAAGCGTATCCGAAGCAGTGCGTGTATTCCTTTCTTTAGTCTCTGTCTTTCTTTTCTCAATTTTGGCTCTATAGCCAAAGATGGTTCCGTTACAGTGCATGAAGTCCCAGACGAGAACAACCTGGATTTCCAGCCAGAGGTTGAAGATGACCGCAGTGCGTTTGTAAATACAATCCGACGTATCGAACCTTTTACCCACAGCTTCCTATAGTCTCCGTGCACGACTCAAGCGGCGATGAGTCCGACGCAACGCAGCACCAGAGTCGCTCGCGATCCGAGCAGAAAAAGCCCGCAAAAAAGAAACAGAAACAGGGTACGCATAATCGCAGTACCAAACAGCGTATGTCGTCTTTAGATTCGCACCAACTTCCAGTGCGCTTAATGTACATTCCCCAGCCGATGTCGTTGGGGAGGACGGTTTGCTCGCCGACATCAATGTCCAGCCGATCGTTCAACCCGAGATACCGACCGATCCATCGGCGGACATGTTGCATTTCTCTGGCAGAAAATTTCGCAAGCCATGCAAGGATGGAGGCGGTGACAAGAGTCATAGAACCTGCACCCTATGCAAGTAAGTTCGTTCGCGTGGGCTCTAAGATTGGAGATAAATACTAAGCCTCCGTTAGGAAGGACCTTGTCGCCGATGTTTCCACAAACCGCCGCCACTATGCAAAGTTTCACAAGGTTAAAGATACAGTTGTATTCTATTCTCAAGCTGATTTCATTGCAGCCTGAATATCACGCGTGGTGCAAGACAAATGATTTCGAATCCAAGCTTGAGGAAGACGTCAAGGCCCGACAACAAGAACACAAGGCGGACGAACTCAAGAAGAAACTCCTCAAGCAGCAAACCATTGGTCCCCACCTTCGAGAGAAGCCCGCCCAGCCAGCTCCATATACTGATGAGCTGCTTCTCGATGCCGCCATTAAGTGGCTTATCGCAACTGACCAGGTCAGTCACATCGTCTTGATTCTACTGTTTGCTCACGTTGCTGTAACAGCCCATTGATGCACCCAAAGTTCAAGGAAATGATCGACATCGCTGCTCGAGCAACCCAAGGCATCAATCTACCCAACCACGACCAGACGCACGAGGCAATTATCAAGCTCTTCCACGATCAGATGACCAAGCTGAAAATCCGTCTTCATGTGCGTATCTTGCGATACTAGTATACAGTATTCCGCTCACCCTCTACATCTCAGAGCGACACCGTAACTGGTATGATTCACATCCCCTGCGATGCCAGGCAAGCCAGCAACACAGACAGTTATTACGCCATTACTGGTCACTGGATGGAGGAGACCTCGCCAGGCGTATGGGTGCTGCGTGAGGCACTCCTGGGCTTTACCCATATGAACAATGCGCACCACGGCATACGGCTCGGACAGACACTGTTCAAAATTGTGGAGCGGCTGGGCATCACAAATCGTGTACGTGGTGTGGCATCTCGTCGTCTTCACTCTAACTACATACCCAACCTGCGATAACGCCACTAATAATGGCACGATGCTTGTCGAGTTTTCCCGTCAAATGGCTCGTGTCGCCAAAATCAGGTGGGATCCTATATAAAGGTGTATCAAGTAAATTTATCACAAGCTTCAATTACAACATCTGACGCTTTTTTCAGCTGCCTCACGCACGTCATTAATATTGCGACGCAGAAGCTCATCTCTTCGTACAGCAAAACCCAGCACTATAACCCGCACGAGCCTCACGCCCATGTTCCTGATACCGATGATATCACGGCGCGTGACGCGATTGGGCTCCTTCGCGCGATTGCAGTCAAAGTACAGGACTTTTTTTGTTGTCATTGCCGTGCTAACAGATTCAATCGTAGGAAAGGTCTTCGTCTCACCGGAAGGAGTTGTTTCGCAACAGTCAACTTCGCACTCCCGTGGACCTTGATGAAGCTGCAAAGCAGATGATCCTGGACATGAAAGTCCGCTGGTCCTCCACCTACGCAATGCTCGATCGAGGCTATAAATTGAAAGAGGGGAGTTGATCCTGTTTTTTATGCTGATTACCAGTGCACTTACTTTAATCAGGCCGTGGACCAGTTCATCTCCGAAATTGCGGCAAATGAGCAGGACTGCGAGAAAAGCGACAAGCTGGAAGCTCTTCAACTGACTGCCGATGGGTGGAACCGGATAGATTTGTTCCTGAACGTCTTGCAGGTATGGCTGCCCCACTCAAAGTTTATGTAAGGATACTGAACCCGTCCGTAGAGCGCCAGGATGCACAGCACCAGTTCTCATCCGATTTACAGTCCACGCTCCACCTCGCCATCCCAGCACTCGAAAAGCTCCATGCTGAATCGACCTCCAAAGGTTCCAAAGAAAAGTACTTTCCTTTCCATGAAGCAATTGAAGCAGTGCTGTCCAAGGTCGATGAGTACTACCAGAAGACTGGTAACTCTAATTCCTACGTACTTGCAATGGGTGAGTAAATTTTCCAAGTGAACTCTGTGTAGTTCTCGATCCACGGAGAAAGCTCGCGTATTTTGAGAAGCACTGGCCAAAGTCACTGCAAGCCTCGGCCAAGAAAGCGCTCGAAAAGATGGTATGACTGGACTTTGTTTTTGAACTCTAACTGATGCTTCGCCAAGTTCAAAGAGCGATACACGCAAACTACTTCGACCCGGGCAGCACCGGCCCAGAAGAAACGCCGCCGGTCCTCCACACCTACAGACATGGGCAGCATGTCTGCGACCCACATCGATCCAACTCGACCCTGGCTCGACAAGTTCAACGAATACCTTCAGGCCCGCGAGACCGTGCCTGAAGGCATGTCCACTATCGAGTGGTGGGGTGTAAGTTTGTTCTTCTAACTGTTCTCTTTGCGAAATGACTCATTCGCCAACTTCAGCGTAACTATCCTCGCTACCCGGTTTGGGGGTCCCTCGCAAGAGACTATCTGGCAATCATGGCGTCTTCTGTTTCCTCCGAGCGGGTGTTCTCCTCGGCCGGAATTACGATTAGCAAGCGCCGTAACCGTTTAAAGGGCGACATTGTTGAGGCACTGCAGTGCTTGAAATGTTTCATTTGCAAAGATCTTCTGTTTCGCGAGCCGGTGATTTTCAAGGAGGGCGAGGATGACGAGGTGGAGGCTGGGGAGGGAATTGGCGCGAGTAAGCAACAGACCAGCTGGGACATTTTGATAGACGACGACCCAGATAATTACGAACTTCTTCCTGCCTTACCTTCTACAGACACATAATACGTACATGTACATACAATCTAGCATAATGGCTTTTTTTTTGGCTATCCAGCCCGGGCTTGGGCCCGGGCTCAGGGCTTCAGGCCCTGCACCCAGGGCTCGGGCTCGGGCCTGGAGAATTTGAAGCCCGAGCCTCCCCAAGCCGAGCCCGAGCCCCGGCATTCAGGCCAAGCAGGGCCCTCAACATCACTATTCTTGTCATGCTGGTCACTGTATTTGGGCCACCCTTTACTCGCTACCCACATGCTTGTCTTTTGTGATCGCCGCCTGAAATTACTGATTTTATGCCTCAAACTGGCCCCGACCCTGAGAACTCTCACCTGGCTGACCATGCCATGACCGCGCCATGACCGCCTCACCGAGTTTATCGCCATCTCTTGCCCCCAAACACTTGTTTTGACCTCAAAGTGCATGACCTAAGCCCAGCCTGGGAGCGACTCCCATGTTTCACTGTCGGCTACTGCTCCGACGAAGCTCATTGGTCGTGCCCATGCATTTCTTTGGGGATTTATTCCCATGCCCTGAGCACGAAGGACTCTCCTCAAGTGCTTTACTATCGGGAAACCTTTTTTTCACAATTCTACAGCTCTCATTGGTTGCTCCCATTCGGAGGGCTTCCCAGCTGTTTTGTTTGGACCTGAGAAGGCCCTATAAAAGGTGTTCGGTATGCAAGAGCTCAGCATCAACTCTTCCCTGCGAAATGGCTGACCAGTGTGCAGTAGGTGCCAATGGGACCCTCCTTGACGCTTCATATATTCAGTTTTACCAATCCGAATCCGACGAGAAGACTCTTCCAGCGGTGTCAAGTGGTGTGTCTTTTTTTATCACTTACATCCCATGGAATAATGTTTGTATTTCAGAGCTGCCCCAGCGTCGCAGCACTTGCAAGAGACAAACTGACCGCCTGACTGAGTCTCTTGCAGCCGAGAAGGCAGACGATGACGGGCAGCCTCTCGCCCCTTGCATGCCCCGTGCTTGTGCAAGCGGCGCGACTCGCACCAAGTTCATTCTCGAGTCGGTCAGCGATGAAGAAGACAATGATTTTGACGACCTCCTAGACCTCGAGGAGGTGTCACACTCATCTGATGCAGGCTCCGACTCCGAATCTGACTCCGAGATGGTCGACAACGAGGAGGTAAGTCTTATTTCTGGTCCCCCAATCAGGACTCATTGTGTTTGGTTAGCTCGCGGACCTTTTGTCGTCAAAGACCGTCCCGGCGCGCGGTGGGGCGGTTTTATCAAAGCCCCAAACCCGCCGCAAGTCCTCCGGCACCAAGCGCAAGGCCGACGAGTCGGCTAGCGTCCCTCCCCGCAAGTCCAGCCACTGCGCTACAGTGGAAGAGGTTGAAGACGAGGACGCTTCAAAAGTCTGTCTATCTCTCTCCCTTGGTTTGTATATGACTTAATACTGTCCATGCAGATCAGGCACCCTATCTATCTTATCCCAGAACCTGGATCCAGGTTCTGTTTCTTTAAGCTCCATTTCTCTAAAATAAATAGGACTTGGAGCCGAATTCTATCAGAACCTGGGTTTAGAGGGCACAAAAAAAAAGCCAGGTTGGTAGCAATCTGAGGTTAGGGTACACAGGTTGTCTTCTTTAACACGACAGGGCCCTTAAAGAAATAAAAAGTGCCAGATAAGGCTGAAATCAACAAAAAAAAGCCAGGTTGGACCCCATTCCAGCCAAAAACCCAGAAAAAACCCAGGTTAAATGAGATTGAACCCAATGGGTCAAAATATTTGGTTTCTTTAACGCGATGTCGGCCTTAAAGAAGACAACCTGGCCCCAGGTTGTCAGATCAGATAGATAGGTAAGCTTATTAACGGACTTACTGTATCTCCAGACAGCCCACCATTCACCAAATGCGAAGCTTGTGTTCAAGCTAAACTGCACCGTCAACCTTATCCAAAGGAATCCGAAGACAAGACAACAGAATCTGGTGAACTTACCCATTCCGATGTTTGGGGACCTGCACGCGTCGCGCCTATTAAAAGCCATGTAGCGATTTCCAACGCCAAATACTACATCTCATTCACCGACGATTACTCCCGCCGATTCACGGTATTCTTCATGAAGCTCAAGTCAGAAGCCACCCAATGTGTCAAAGATTATGTCGCGTACCTCGAGCGTCACCTCAAGACTGCTCCGAAATCGATTCGTGTTGACAACGGGGGAGAATACATCAATAAGGAACTCGTCAGATGGTGTAAAGAGAAAGGAATCGACTTACAAACGACCGCACCCTATTCACCCTCCCAGAACGGCATTGCCGAACGCTTCAACCGCACCCTTATGGAACTCACCCATGCGATGCTTATTGCTCGCAATCTACCATTCTTCCCATGGGCCGAAGCAGTCAATCATGCTGCTTACATTCGAAATCGTTCGCCTACCAGAGCTTTAAACGGGATGACCGACGAAGTCTGGACCGGCAATAAACCTAACATGTTGCATTGGAGGGAATTTGGATCTGAAGTCTGGATACTCACAGAAGACAAGAAACCAGGCAAAACTGTGGGTAAATCCAAGAAGCACATCTTTGTTGGATATGCAGAAGGACCTAAAGCAGTTAAATACTGGGATAAATCAAGCAGACAAATCAAAGTCTCACGCAATTTCGATTTCTCGGAAACTCAACCGAAAGAGATTGAATTGGACGTACCTATCAGACTGCCGCTTGAGGGGGAGCGAGGGAATATCAATCAGCAGCCTTCTAACATTCAATCAGCTGCCGCTCCGACTCCAATTAAACCAACCCACGTACCTGCCATTCCTACCATACCTGCACCCGAAACTCCTACTGCACCGCGAACTCCGTCACCTGTACCAAGGGAGCCATTAGAGAACCTACAATCACCACTTAAACAGGCTCACTATGCACCTCAGGGATTAAATCCTATCCCTCTTCGCAGATCCGCCCGAAGTGCGCCCGATCACAATTACCGTCAGTTGCACAATCCACAATCGCGCCTACCCGCCGCACACTCTCCCCGTCGTGCCAAAGAACAAACAGACGAATCGCAATCCACTGAGGACGCATCTGAGGCCATAGAGGAGACAAACTATGTCTTATTAGCTTCGCAATCAAATATAGATGACATACCTCGAAACCTATCGGAAGCGAAGACATCACACGAAAGGGACGGTTGGGAAAAGGCTATGGAAATCGAATACCAAACATTGAAATCAATGGGCACATGGAACCTGGAAGACTTACCTGCAGGAAGAAAAGTCGTAGGATCCCGATGGACATTTGACAAGAAGTATGATAAACGGGGAAACATCATTAAACTGAAAGCTCGTCTCGTAGCTCAAGGTTACTCACAAATCCCAGGAATGGATTATGTTGATACCTTCTCCCCAGTTGTTCGCCTTGATTCACTTCGCGCCATTCTAGCCATAGGAGCAATCGAAAATATGGAAATCCAACAGCTCGACATCAAAGGAGCTTACCTTAACGGAGATCTCAAAGAAGAGATTTATATGCGTCAACCAGACGGTTATGACGATGGAAGTGGACGCGTTTGTTGCCTCTACAAGGACTTAAGCAGTCCGGCCGCGAGTGGAACCGCAAATTGAACGCGACTCTTGCCGAATTTGGATTCAAGCACACAGAAGCTGATCATTGTGTTTATACACACACCATTGAGGGTAAAACCTCTTATATCACAGTCTGGGTCGACAATTTACTCCTGCTGACTGAAGACACTGCAGAAATGGAACAACTGAAGCAAGCATTGCGTCAGAAATTCACGGTTACAGACCTTGGTGAGCCGAAACTTCTCATTGGACTTGAAATCAGTCGTGATCGTAGCAATCGTACCATTTCCATTTCACAAGCCAGTTATATCGACAGGATGCTTCGTCAGTATGGCATGGAGAAATCGAACCCAGTATCCACTTCAATGGACCCAAATGTCACGTTGTCAAAGCGCGAAGATGCCGCCGAAGTAAAACCAGACGAAAGATTAAGTTCTAGTTTTGCTGCCGTCGTTGGATCTCTCCTATATCTTGCTGTAGTGTCCAGACCAGACATAGCCTTCGCAGTAACCAGAGTTAGCCAGTATACGAGCAATCCTGGACCAGCGCATTGGACAGCAGTCAAGAGAATCATGCGGTACCTGAATGGACACCGCCACCTGTCGATCACTTACGGCCCCGCGGCAATCACCGATGCCGATCCTTTCGAATTCTTCGCTTATACCGACGCCGACTACGCCTCGAATCCAGATGACCGCAAATCTGTATCTGGATATGTCTTTCTTCTTGCAGGAGGTGCAATATCCTGGAACTCTAAGAAGCAAACCACTGTTGCACTCTCCAGTACCGAAGCCGACTATGCCGCCTTAGCACATGCAACCCGCCAAGTCATTTGGCTCCGCAACCTTTTCTCAGAATTAGGACCGGAACAACCATTAGCCAGCCAAATATTTTGTGACAACCAGTCAGCCATTGCGATCTCTCAAGACCCACAGTTTCACGCTAGGTCAAAATATTTTGACGTTCAAAATCATTTTGTTCGAGAGAAAGTTGAATCAGGTATTATTGAAGTTACCTATTGTCCAACTAATGAGATGGTTGCAGACCTCCTAACCAAAGGACTTCCTAGACCTAAGCACCAGAAATTCTCTGCTGAAGCTGGGATGAATCCGACTTGAGGGGGAGTGTTGAACCACAGCCCAGAGGCTGTGTACCTCGGGCAACTCGGACATCCCCGTATGTTCCCAATTATTCTACTATGTTCTTTTCACGGACTCAGAGTGACTCATACTGAGTCAATATCGTCTATATAAACAGCCCTGCAACTTATGTAGAATTAATAATTATCTATCTTGTTCCCTACAAATCTTGTGTGAACTCTCGAAGAGCCTCTGCCGGTTCTTTATCAACAACCTACTCGTATCATTCTCAACAGTTTATGCACAACACCAGCCGTATCTATCTTGAAATCGACGCAAGGCCTGTACGCTCCAATCGAAAATCTTGGATAAACCGGAGGGCCCTTTCTGTGCCACAGCTGGTTACACAAGGTATTTCTCCTCTTCCGTAATCAACTCGTACTCACCATGTGCCCTTGAGTTCTTCCGGACGTTGCACATTTTGTGTGTGACGAGCGGAGAATGGCTGTGGATCTACTCAAGAATAGATCTATCCAGCAGGAATAGTTGCGCGTCAATGCGTCCACGAGCGCAGTTCGAGCCTTCAGATGATAGACAATCGGAATAGATATCACGATCACACGCGTCGCAGACATATCGAAAAACACGGCCATGAGTTGGATATTCGGTCGCCGATTTGATGCGTGAACTGCGGAGCAGGAAAGAAAGTGACGGAGTGGGTTATGGACGGCTTGGATATGCAGTGGGCCAGGCATACGACACACAATTGTGTTTTGCATCTCCAGTGTTGCTTGACGCCGGATCCCGAACGCGAACCGTATCCAGAGAGCAGAAAGAAATCAAGTGGAGCACAGCATTTACGTCCATGCGCGAGATAATACACGTGCAGCGTAGCGGGCTGTGCTGTGGAGGCGTTACGGGGTTGGACTCGAAGCTTGAAACCACAAGCCACAAGCAGAGAAAACGGAACAAGGAACTGAATCCGAATCGGGGCCACATGGGGCACAGAAACAGGCGCGCGGCGTGCAGGAGGTTTGCACGGTTGCATCGCGTTCCAGCATAAAGATACCCAGGCGACGTCTGTGTATTGACTTGAATCCGAGAGAGTTGTACCCAAGTTCTAGTTGCCGAACAGAGTGAACACGTCATGGAGAGGAAGAGAAGTGGCGGCACCGTTGCTGCGCTAACAGCGGGGTCGGCGGGCGGGCAAGCATCCGTGCGGTGTGCGAGATGGGTGCACGCATCGCGCTGGATAGTGAGAGCGCAGATGCTAGGCGGAGATGCGACGGAGCACAGCGGCGGGCAGGCCCTGTGGCCCAACGGCAGGCGCGGGCGTGCCAAGGGCGAGACGCACGAACGGTGGCGGCAGCGGCGCGCTGGGGAGGCTGTGGAGGCCAAGTGAGTCCGCAAACCCAGCCATAACAACAATTCAGAAGGTGGTACAGCGGGAGGGGCGTGCATCTTCAGGCGAAAACTGCAGCTAGCCGCAAGAGCACGGACACCACCTAGCACGTATCTGTCCAGTCCAGGAAGATCCTAAGGGCATGGTGACCTGCTGGAGCCATGGATTGGGTCGCCAGCCTGGGGTCCGAAGCACGGAGGAGGCGGGAAGCAGGGGAGCTGCAACGAAGATTGCGCCAGATAAACAGTAATAAAGATGCTTGGGGTGGAGTTTCAACGTGGCCGTGTACTGGTGCCAAATGCGCGATGCCGTGCCGGGGGTGGGTGGCGGTGCAGCGAGAATGCTCGGATGCAGCCGCCCGCAGATGAAAGCAACGCGCAGAGCTGTTAACCTGTTGCAGCGTCCCATTCGCGGCGACTGCGACGGCGACTCCCCATGCAAGGGATCTATCCATGACCGTCCTCCCCGCAACTCATGAACCGCGGCAGCCGCGCTGGGCTTAACCTACATCCCGACGTAATTCATGGAAGCGAGCGACTCTCTGGTCGCGGACAGCGTTCACCAAAGATACGTACTGAAGAGGAGGAAATAGATTAGAAAGAGTTGCGCCGTAAACAATAAACTGCATTCTCGTGATCAGAGTAGCGATGAATAAATTTTCGATAACAATAAAACAAGATGGAACATGTATTAACACACTGAAAAACGGGAAAAACATTGTCTTTTGTTGGGACACTAGAACTAAGGCAGACCACGAACAATCAACAGAGAATTAAGGGAGGGAAGAAATCGATACGCACACCTGCGAGTGGATCGTGATACGGATGGACATCCTGGATGCATTCAAATTGAAGAAGGTTTTATCCACTGAAAAACCACTGCGCCGTTGAATGAGTGCTATTAACTCGTCCCTGCGGTTCCTATCAATGTCAGACTCCAGCTCCATTGCCGGGTAGTCTGGCTTCGAGGAATCCTCGTCAGCAGGGACCCAACGAGTCAAAAAGAAGAGTTTTGTGTCTTGAGTGTCCTCCCAGTTAGAATCATCGAGTACTGAGAGGATCAGACGGTTAGTAGGGAAAGTGTTTGAGCCATCAGTAGTACCTTTGAGCAAGGGAGCTTTAGCATGATCTTCCTCTGGAAGATCCCTTCTCCAGCAATCGTAGTCACGACATACTGCATGAATAGCTGTGTAGTGCGTCGGGCCGCGAGGTGTGGCCGAAGAGCCGATGCGAGTTTCCTAAAGTACTCGGGACGCATGGAGTATCCGCTGAAGATGGCGTTTAGTGGTGGCGCCTGCATGATGAGTGGGTGGGGAGCGCAAATGCCAAAAGTGTATCGCTGCTGATAAATCTTATCACGTGGCCGTTCCCCACATTCGAACTGGCCGTTATTGTGTGCTTGTTCTTCTACTCCGTCAACAACTCCAGAACAAGAGTACCTCTATTGTTCCAAGTTTGGCCCCACAGACGTCTTATTGTTCCCTAATTGTCTTTGTTCTTCCTTGATCTCCGAGTCGTGTTCTTTTGTTTCAATGACTCGGAAGCTCTTGCCAGGACGCTCTCACACCGCAGAGTTCCTCTATCGTTCAGAGTGAGTAGTCACTGGTGCGCAGCAAATAGTCCTATTGTTCCCAACTTCTTGCATGTTCCTGTACCAACAATGCATCGCTCTCACGCAAGAGTTCCTCCATTGTTTTAAGTTATTCTCTGTGCTTCCTCGCCTCCGTCCTCTCCGCGTATATATAAGCCCTGGTTAAGCTGATATTTCTCCACAACGTGGCGAATCCTCAGCCCCAGGTCCGGTGCCACAGTTACCCCAGCTTCCTGTAAATTATCCCAGGAGATTCGATCCCCAGGCTCAGCTTCCAGCACGCATACAGTTGCGCATCGATCGCTGGCTGAACGACCCGCAGAATCACAATTCCAGGCATATGGGCCGTCGACGGTTATTTCCATGCGAAATTCCCATCGACCTTCTTCCTTATCAGCCTCAGGCTTATTTGAGCGCTGTATCTGATCTGCCACAGGGTCAGTCTTTCGTTTCACAGCGTGCACGTTCCGTAATCGACGAATAATTTGAACAGGACATCGTCGCATTGACTCTCATGGTAGGAATGCTACTTTTGGGCTGGAGAAGACCTGATCACAATGTCACTCCTGCAGGAGTTGGTGTCACTGACAATCGCACATATCCCGACTTTACCATCTGCCAGTTTTTTGGTGCAGACGCGATGGCACGCTGCTGATATGATCAGAGTGGTCTATGAGATTGGTCCACATCCGCGGACAAGCGTAGGATTTATCGCCAGCTTGAAGGGTATCTCCATTCGATCACCCCAATGCGATTCGACGGGTGGCTGCTAGGAGTAGCTCAGATCCAAATGAGGTTTTCCTTATGAAGAACACCACCCTTAATACTGCGGACTTCACTCCTCTTTTCCAACAGGTTGATTCGTTGTTTGATCAACGGTTTGTGGACGAACTGAACCAATTCGAGACTTGAGCTACACAAGAGACGCTACTCTCTTACTGCGTACATGAACCTCGTAAATACTGCCCTGTACAAACCCTCTGCCGATTTCAACTGTGAAAGTGCGCCTATCCTTCGATTTACTAGTATAAGCGTCTCGCGTTCAACGTCAGGAGGTCCTCACCGCCTCTGCGTCGAATGTGCCGCCAATCGATTTTTGTTTCTTTCCATGGCGTTCAGATGATCGGCGGTCGGCGTGGCGCGGCAAACTGGGTTGGAAAAGCCTCGGGAATCAATCCACACAGGGACAAAATGGACTGCGACAAGTACGCACGGCGGGGCCTCTGGGTCGGAATCCCGGATGTCACTAACCCATTTATACTACACCGTTAGCAGGCTAACGGTAACGGTGCAGTATAAACGCCGGTCAGACCGTCATGCCGGCCTCCCACTGGCATAGGGAATTGGGCTGCAGGGGTAGGGAGTGGACTGTCGGAGGGATGAAAGAGACTGACTGACTGGCGGCAGGGTCAAACGAATCCTTGCGACTGAGGCGAGCTGGATTGGCCAAAGGAGTGGCGCCGGGCGCTGGCTGGTCGACATCTTCGGGGACCTTCTGCTCTGAGATGGCGTCACAACCTTTTGCATGGCGCTAAGGAAGTATTGAGTGGGCCCTAGTGAGAGACCTGAAAAGGAGGAAAAAACATTCGCGCATTCCACCGGCGTCGGGGTATTTTTGTCCGCACCGAATGCAGTGGAACAGGTCGGTTCCTTTGTCGCGGTCGATGCTAACCTCGATGTCGTCTGGAAACACAACACGGTCGGCTGCTTCCTGGTGGCGGGATTTCTGATGCCAATCGGCGGTAACATTGACAGTCTTTTTGCACTTTTTGCAAAAGTGCTCCGTAGTAGCCCTGAAACATATTTTCAGTGAGAGATTATGCCAAATGCTCAGGGGACAGCCATTGGAACCCAGGTCAATCCTGAGCGGGGCCAGAGACGAACAAAGGAGAGATGAGACGGGAGGAGAAAAGGAAGGTTGTGACTCTTCGGGATAGCCCGGAAGCCTGTTCTATTCAGGGTTGGGACGTGAAAAATTCGTGTGGTTTTTTTTATATATAAGCTGTGATGTCTCAATCGCAAAATGGTGGAGCGTGGATTTTCAGGCAGAGATGCAGAGATGCTGAGGCGAGGAAAGCGCGCCAAGAACAACAACTCCGAGAGGTAGGTTCAGATTGGATCATTCAGAGAGCACAGAAATACTGTCGTTGATGAGGCTTGCGAAGAGGAAACTGAAAAAAATAAAATCAGTCATACAGGTGGAAGACACGTACGGCTCTGTGGCTGAGAATGATATTGAATGGAATCGACTCAACGATTCTAGGCTCTGCAGAGACTTGTTCTGTTTGGCTCGCTTGAATACGAACTTGATTCAACAGGTACCATCCTCTGAGGCGCAGTGTGCCAACTTGACCGAAAAAGGTCGGAACAGCAGACAAGGATAAGAACAGGCAAGGAGAAGAGAGCGGGGAGAGATGAGAAATACATTGT
>JARGXW010000785.1:0-61127 GCA_029204085.1 Mycena sp. CBHHK59/15
CCAAGGGCGAAGACAGGATGCGGGGGCCTATCATAAAAATCACCCCGTTGATAACAGAGGGGTTGTCCATGAGCTTTAATTTCATCAGTGAGTCTCTTCTTCGCGTCGCTCAATTGCTTTGAGATTGCGGACTCTTGATCGCAAAATGCAGCCTCCTCTGTATCTAGATTTTCCTCGCCATTCTCCGGGGGATCTTCTATGAGACTTTCGTCGATGATGCAATCTCCTGCAGCAATATCCGCATGCTCATCGTTTTCGTCGATGTACGCCAGCTCTTCATTGAGCTGTGCAAGATCACCTACGGAAATCGGTGGTGGACGGGTGACTGTTTGTGTGTAAATTGATACTCATGCATCACATTAAAATTGAATTGAAATACCAGGAATCGTCGAAGCGGATATGGGTGCTGCCTGAGCACGCGAAGGCCCGAGAGCGGACCAAGTTGATCTCCCAGCTGAGGCAGAAGCAGTGGCGGGGTTGCCTCGAGGAACAGCAGCATGGGTGTTACGAGGAAGAAAAAATGGGGCAATGGGCCGCCGAGAGCCACTGGTATGGGAGGTGGATGCCCGAGCGCGTTCCTGTAGCAGCGGCGTAGGTGAACGGCCGAGAATTTGCAATTTTGCTTCATTAGGAGGTCTTCCCGCTCCCTCCCGAGCACCACCGTGAGTTCCTTTTGGTTTTTTAGGATCCTTTGGCTTCTTGGGGTTCCTGGGTGGACCAGTTTTGCGGTGACTTCGAGGTGCCATGAAAGCTCAGAGAGATACGCGTCGCGTTTCAAAATCACGCGTGACTTATGCCATAAGACGTGGTTACGGACCGATTCGCGGACGGATCACAACTGCGATCAGTCGCATCAATCACGGGATGTGGGATGTGGCTTAAGTACTTACGCCTCCCCTGACACCTTTCATGAGCCGAAATTAAAAAGGACATGGCAAGCCCTTCTGGCGACGATGTGGAGACACTCGGAGCCGAAGACTGGAGACGCAGGGTGGGGGCTGCAGGCCTGACTTGGGAGACTCCATAAGAAATCTGTTCAGGGTTGGCCAAGGGATAATATTGCGCTCCGCGCCCGAGATGAAATGGCGTCCATCTGTGGGATAAACAGTGGTGGATTGGACCCAGATAACGCGGGCTGGTGGGTGGGACCATATTTGGGGAATAAGGGGAGGCAGAAGATACTCAACGTCCTGCGTTGATTCCCGTCGCTGCCTGTCTTTGGCGTCGTGGTCCCCAAACCGATGTTCCCAGAGTCTTCTCCTTTCCTTTCGTCCGTCTCTTAGTTCGGGGTAGGATTTTGAGCAGAAACACCCCTGCGTAAGCACGAAGAGACGCATGAGCAAGAGAGCTGGACGCTGCCTGGCTAGGAACACCCCTTGGCCTCCCCCACAATGACACACACGTGACATTCCCATCACGTGCCTGAGCGACGTGTCGTCAACAGCTCGAAAGAGCACGTTTAACACTAGTTTCACCGCATTATTTGCTGGGGGAACGATGTTCCCCTCTTTCGCCTGACGGCACGTCCTAATTAAATTATTAAGGGTTTTAATTCATTTTTAAGCTTAATTTCTGTTGTAAATTAAATCTGGCGCGGGGGAGGCCCCGCGGACCCCCTGAACGCTCGCCGCTGGGCCCACTGCGTGGTGCATCGCGGGGGCCCACTGCGTGGAGCTTTAAAAATATTTTTTCACATATGTTCCTAATTTCAAAGCTTTTTCCGAGATTTTCAAGACTAGTTAGCGCGGGGAGACCCCCGCGGACCCCCTGACGCTCGCCGCGGGGCCCACTGCGTACTGCGTCCGCTCGCCGCGGAGGCCCACTGCGTGGGGCTTGAAAAAATAAAAAAAGGACGCAAAATAAAAGTATTTTGACATGGGCTTGAACCCAGAGCACGGAAACAGCCACTTACGTGAGCATAACAATACAAGGGCAACCACTACGCCATACCGGATACAACTCAAGCTTGTTTGTAATGGGTTTAGAGCCACCAGGGACCCACACGTGACACGATAAGATAAGATTAGATATGCCTTTTAAGGAAATGTCATTGTGGGGGAGGCGTTCGCCAGCTCTGGCTAGGCATCGATGAGTTGACAACAACAACAACAACAACAACAACAACAACAACAAACCGCTACCACCACCACCCCGGGTTTTTCGTTCCGTTCCTGCTGAGCCTCAGGCAGTCTGCAGGGACGATAGTTCATCGCCTTGTTCCACATGGTCGCCCCATTGCCCCCTGCCCTTTGCCCTTGCCCAATTGCCCAATTCGCCCCTCGCATTTGCCACTTTGATCATCCTCATCTGCACTTAATACCGCGCATCCAGCTCATGCTGCCTTTCCGACGCTCACAAACAACATCACATTGTTCCATTCACCTACTCTTCTATTGGACACCTCTACGAGTCCGCAGACTGCCGGCGCCGTCACTTTTGCGCCACAGCGGAAAGAGAGCCTGCAACTGCGGGCCGATGGGAAATGTGTACAATATCTTCGCTGACCCGGTGTCATCGAGGCGCGGCTTTCCGCAGAGGCACTCGTCACGCGTCGCAAAAGGCCTGTGTATGCAATGCAGGCGTCGGAACATCTCGAGCGGATCGGCACGACTCCACTCCACTCCTGGACCTTTTTCTTGATTGCCGCGTGTTAGAACCTCTTCTGTGGGATGACGGCGTTTGTGGGCAATGCCAGGACTCGTATAAGCCGCAATGGAGCCATGAGTTGTCGCTTTGAAGAGATCGAGCGAGTAGCGCAAGGCGGGGTCAGAAACATCGAGGGGTTCTGTCGGGGGATTACGCAAAAGTGCGAGTGTCTCATCGTCGAGATCCCCATAGGAAGGAGCGTATCAATTTTTCAAGTGTGTCCTCAATGTCTTTCGGCATTCCTTGGACTCTGGTGAGATATTGTGTTCGACCTCCAATCACCATACTGATGATGTGGCGCTTCCCTTCTAGAGAAGGTTTGTTGCTTGCCAACGCATGAGGTCTGCATTAATTTTTTCAAGGACTAAAGGCCATGGTGTGGTATAAGGGATGTCATTTCCGATCAAAGCACCTAACATCCGGCAGCTTTCGCCATCAGGTACAATTCTAACAGTTCGGTCAATGTCGCCGATCAGGGACTGATTGTTAATTCGTCTTTCTGTGATGACTTTCTGCGATAGGAGGCCCTCCCAAAGGGGAGAAGCACAGTTTTATTTTCGTTGAATTTTGCGGTAGAGGCACCACACCAGAGGCGTAGAATACCTCACAGAGTCTTCATGGAGTCAGTGGATTTCAAGTAGATTGTTGTGTCATCAGCAAAAAGTGAGACACAAGATTTTTATTTGTTTCAGGAATGATGACTCCCTCAATATCAGATTTCCGCAGTAGACATGCAAGAGGCTCAATAGCCAGATTGAATAATAAACAGGAGAGGGGGTCACCTTGTCTCACTCCCCTGGTCACAACATATGGTTTGCTGACTTCACCGTTGATCATAACTACGGTTTTGGCATCAGTATATAAGCTTTTGATTGTCTTTGAAAATTTGGGAGGGAATCTCATATGGTCTAGAACACGGAGAAGGTAGTTATGGTTAATTCGATCATATGCTTTCTCTTGATCGAGGGCGATAAGTACCCCATCTTCTTCTGCGACTTCAGCATAGTTAAGCAGGAATTTCGCTGATTTGACTTGGTCTTCAATTTTCCGCCCTTTCATGAGCCAGCTTGGTCAGGTCTTATCAGAGATGGGGCAACATCCATTAAGCGCATAGAATAGGCCTTTGTAATAAGCTTGTAGTCTGTGTTTAAGAGCATAATTGGCCTGTAGTTGCTAATAAGGCCTGTGTCTCCTTTTTTGAACACCGGGCATAACCAGCCCATGTTGAAGTTGCATCCATCTGATAATCCATAGTCTTCGATATCATGGGATAAGTCTGCCAGGAAGCCCAAGATATTGAAAGCCCCTCCCGGTTTGCTTTAGACTTTTTGTATTCAATGTCCAGGGCTTTGAAAAATTCGTAACGGATGCCATTGACTCCTGGAGCTTTGCCGTTGCTAGACAGTTTACTGCTATTGCGGAACTTAGGGCGCGGATCAATTTTTTTCAAAAAATGATGATTTCAGTATAACATCATAACTCCCTCAATTCTTAGTCTTTTCTCTTGATTCCAACACCATTTTACTTGTATACAATGCCCCACCTGCATGTACTCATGGATGAATACTGATATTAATCCAAACCAAATATGGAAATCAGGATCATTTGTGTATATCACTTCCTGTACATGCACTAGGTAATTAAAACATTGGATATCTGGGAATATATATCTTTTTTATGATATACAGGCGCCTGTGAGCCCATTTTTGTGTATATATGTTGTTTTATGGTACACCGTTGACCTACATATACTGGGTCATATCCAGCACCATATGGGGCTCTGATATCTAAATTTTGAATATGCCTGCAGCTAGATATATATTTAGTAGACATGTGCAAAGATATCACAATGCCCAGACTCTTTATGTTTGTACGGGAGGTGATATATGCAAAAATTGGTGTTACCATATATGGTACAAATTATATAATCATCCCACATCCAGGGGTGCATGCAGGCGGGGACATTGTGTACAAGTACAATGGTGTTAAAATCAAGAGAAAGACTAAGAATTGAGGGAGTTATGAGTGTTATACTGAAATCATCATTTTTTTGAAAAAAAAATTGATCCGCGCCCTAAGTTCCGCAAATAGCAGTAAGAGCATTTCGTAAATCATCTTCAGTCAGATACTGGTTCATTTCATTGTGTTGGTGTTGAGATAACCGAACATCACACTTTTTCTAGCACTTCCTCAGTGCACATCATTCGACCGTAGTCGTCCTCGGGACATCAACGAGTTGTGTAGCCTCATGGTAGTTACGGGCCATTTCCGTCATTTGTTTCGGTCGAGTTTCAAAAGCGGGGAACAGTTGAGTCCGCGGAATTTTTCTGCCGTGCGATTATGAAACCCAACCTGGTGTGTCATCAAAACAATAGTGTATGAGAGATGGAGGAGGTAGTTACCCTTTTATTTCTCCGAAGGATCCAATTGAGCATCAAACACTCCGCCAATTCTGGAGAAGCACGCACGAACCAAAATTCGGCGGACTGCCATATGAAAACCGCCCTCGACGGAGTTCGTCCCGCGCACAGTGCGGTACAGGTTCAACCCGTCACGATCCTTCCCCAGTTAATAATAGAGGGAGATTCCGTTCGCGGTCGGAGAGAACCCTTTTGCGCACGGTGTCAAGTAGGTGAACTACCATCTCCTTGGCCTCGTCGGAGAAAAAAGCCCCACGGCTCTTCTTGACGGTACACTCGATGTTTGCATAGGCGGTGAACAGCTCTCCAGCCTCTTCAAAAGAATGGTGCGCTCTGGGATGTACCGTCGAATACGCCGGTTGAGGGCGTCTCCTTTTGCGCGCTTCGCATACTCCCAGCTGACATTGTTCTTTTCGAGTACGGCACGAACTGCGAGGGTATCTTGACTTGTCGCGAAAAAATATGGCTTCGCTGAAATCATGAGCAAATGCCTTGAACGCGGAGTGCTTCTTCGATAAGAGCCGGAGAAGCCGGTCCATGTAGTGGAATGCATCGTCGAGCACACGGGAAGGGAGGATTTCGGATTGCCGCAATAGTTCGAAAGTGTTGTCGAGATTTGCCATGAGACATCCTCAGGAACATTCTATGGGACAGTAAGAGCTCCGCAGAGAGAAGTGAAGAGTGTGACATACATTCTCATCGCCGTAAGAGCCAAGTGGTCGGTCTCAATCCCTGCATTGCATCCGAACTCTAGAAATTGTTCATGAACCAAGAGTCTGAGGAAAAGGAATGACCCACCGTTTCAAAGACTAGTTGTATTCGCATTTTTTTGCACAGGACAGCCGCCCCAACCTCAATTTCCGGCCCATCTTCTTCAAGAGTTGGACCATTCGATTTGCATTGAAAAATACGCCGCGACCCGCGTTCTCAGATTTTTTAACGCAGCCTGCAAAAGGCCTTCCTGGTATCAATAATCAGATTTATTGGCATTTTTTGCTCAGAACAGCCACCCCGACTCTAATTCTACATGAATTGAGGCACTATTATCAAGTTACAGATGTCCTCTGTAGAAACACTATGAAACTGGTATTCTCGAACTAAAAAACTCGATTCAGATGCCGGGAATCGATTACGCGATCTACACGTATGTTTCAGCTCTTCGAAATGGGACCACAGCGCTGAGTTTCGTTATGTAGTTCGGACGACCCGGATCCCTCCCTCTCGAGTTCCATTTCCCCTACTTACGACTCTAGCGCATCATATGTACCTTCGGGAACTTCCTCGAGCGCCAGAAAGAAACTGCCTATTGCTGCCATAGCCGGCGGAGTCGTGGCAGGAACCATCGCCATTCTCGCGGGTTTATTGATCGCGCGGCGGACGAGACACCTTACTAGTCTCGAATTTTGTCTTAGTACACTTAGTTTTGCCCATTTATTTATTTGGCATGTTTTCGGCCTTGCATTTTTTACCTCTCCTTCCTCAGCGGCGTGTTTTCTTGTATTACATTTGCGATACCATACTCTGGAAATTTCTATATGCATACATACACCATCAAAAAAATCCGGCCTTACCGGATTTTCCTTTTGGAGATCACGAAATTTTTGAAAATCACCGCTGTCGTCATACCGCGTAACTCATGGCCGAAAACGATGGTATACACAGTTCTTCGCGTTCTCATGGTATTCCTCCTGATAGTGGTACCTTAGACGCGTCACAGTGCGTAGAATCAGTGCTCCAAAACACCTGTTTCCGCAAGGTAGAAAAGGTCGGAGGGATATAGGGGCCAACAAGAGACGGAAGACAAGCCAGTACCTGGAAGGACAGCAATCATCAGTTAAAACTACACTTTTGTCTTTGGCATCTTTTGTCTTTCAAAGGCATCTTTTGGTATCTTTGTCTTTTGATGGAGATATTCTGTCTTTGAAAGACATCTTTGAGCATCTTTTGTCTTGTACAATCCATCTTTCATCTTTACCAGCACATCTTCTTTTCACCTGTTGGAATATATATAAATTCACAGCTTACTTCCAGAATAGAGACTATTCGTGTCATACCGCCACTTGTCAGGAAGTTGGTCGACCAGTGTGCCAACAACGAGACCCGAAAGTGCAGAAAGTGAAACTGATGGATCATCGACCACCGCTTTCAATTGGCATATTTTCCCAAGTCGAGTATGGGCGCATTTTTTGCCTTTGCGAGTGTCGCGATTCGGGGAGTGAGAATGCATCCGAAATTATCTGGAGGTTCTCGCGTATCGAATGTCCGATCTTGATAATTGTGGGGTTGGTGAGAATTGCCCGCAAAGAAGGAAGAATCTCGCTCCGCGAAGTCAGAGCTGCAACTACATATCGAATCAATCAATGTACTTGAATAGAGTATGTATGTAAATCTATACCTCGAAGACGACAATTTATCCTGCGTCCGGAGTTGGATAATCTCCAGACGAGGCGGCCCGTCTTTGCGTTGTTGTGTCTTGATTGCAAGCGCGACCAAAGAAAGCGGTGTGGTTGGAGTAACAATATCCACGAGAATATCATTTGCTTCGTCCTCAATCTCCATTGAATCAGAGACCATGGTGGTTGGGATTCCAGAACTGGTTCAAAGGTGGGAAGGTCTGTCCACTCGGTAATCGGCTCAACGTCCTTGATCAACGAGCTGTTGATAGACTCGTGAAAGGACCGCTCCACTGAAAAACATCAGACTTTTCACCACGGAAGAATGAACTGCTCACGTTGTGGTGAATCTGTGTAAAATATCTCGGTTGGCGGATGGTTCGCATTCTTTAACCCTTCCTGAATTCTCTCGAACAATTCTTTAACAAATGCCAACGACTTGGTTTGAGTTAAGGAGTGCGCTCGGACCTCTTCGAACTCGTTAAGCAGAGTATATGCAGCGATGAAGATCTGTTCCCCTTCAAGTCCCCCATGTACTTGAGGAGCTAAAATAAAATGAGGGTCAGGCCGTCATTTACGATATTTGTAAGTTGACACTAACCTGGAATGTATGGTCCCCTGCCGCCACGGTCAATGGCAATGATGCAATAAATCGTTCGATGAAGATGCGATACGCAGAAACATTATCTGTGAAGAGTGCCTTCAGATAAGGGACAGACGGTGGAGACCCTGCATATCCTTGTGGGTCATCAAATGCAGAAAATGACTGAACGTTGGTCCGGCCATAGAAATCTGCGGCAGAAAGGTACATCAGCTCCCCGTCTGTATGATATCGGTGCTGGATCTCGGAAACTAGTTCAGAAAACGGAGCAGGACCGAAGCGTGCGGCAAATGTATTTGACATTTGCGCCATCATGAGCTTTGAAATGGCACCGCGTGCGGATATATATGCTGCATAAATGTGAGCGACTCGATAGATGTATTTTGGAAAGACAGATACCTGGAATGCCACCTGTACAAACCGCGGAAGCTGCGCAATAATATGGGGATCGGTACCCTGGTGGTTGGTTCCACATCCCGGTGAATCTTTCCGTCGGTCATCGCAAATAAACCGATTTGTGAGAAGGAAAAAATCAGCTGGCATTGAACGAACTCGGCGAGCGATAGGATTGTCATTGAAGCCTTGGCGAAAAAAATAATTAAAACAGGTGTGCGACTGGAACATGGGACAGACCTTTGTGAGATAAAGGCTTACCACAAGTACACTTGAAGCGTTCAGGATGGCCGGGAAGGAAGTTCGGCAACCACACAAATATTTTGCGGTGATATACGGCAGTTGGATCAAGGCCGCGGCCAAGGGCGAAGACAGGATGCGGGGGCCTATCATAAAAATCACCCCGTTGATAACAGAGGGGTTGTCCATGAGCTTTAATTTCATCAGTGAGTCTCTTCTTCGCGTCGCTCAATTGCTTTGAGATTGCGGACTCTTGATCGCAAAATGCAGCCTCCTCTGTATCTAGATTTTCCTCGCCATTCTCCGGGGGATCTTCTATGAGACTTTCGTCGATGATGCAATCTCCTGCAGCAATATCCGCATGCTCATCGTTTTCGTCGATGTACGCCAGCTCTTCATTGAGCTGTGCAAGATCACCTACGGAAATCGGTGGTGGACGGGTGACTGTTTGTGTGTAAATTGATACTCATGCATCACATTAAAATTGAATTGAAATACCAGGAATCGTCGAAGCGGATATGGGTGCTGCCTGAGCACGCGAAGGCCCGAGAGCGGACCAAGTTGATCTCCCAGCTGAGGCAGAAGCAGTGGCGGGGTTGCCTCGAGGAACAGCAGCATGGGTGTTACGAGGAAGAAAAAATGGGGCAATGGGCCGCCGAGAGCCACTGGTATGGGAGGTGGATGCCCGAGCGCGTTCCTGTAGCAGCGGCGTAGGTGAACGGCCGAGAATTTGCAATTTTGCTTCATTAGGAGGTCTTCCCGCTCCCTCCCGAGCACCACCGTGAGTTCCTTTTGGTTTTTTAGGATCCTTTGGCTTCTTGGGGTTCCTGGGTGGACCAGTTTTGCGGTGACTTCGAGGTGCCATGAAAGCTCAGAGAGATACGCGTCGCGTTTCAAAATCACGCGTGACTTATGCCATAAGACGTGGTTACGGACCGATTCGCGGACGGATCACAACTGCGATCAGTCGCATCAATCACGGGATGTGGCTTAAGTACTTACGCCTCCCCTGACACCTTTCATGAGCCGTTTCCGCGGTCTCTTTCGATCTCTATCCCAATTATTTTCTTCGGCTCTCCTATGTCTTTCACATCGAGATCCTCCACTGTCTCTGCAAAAATGAGTAGGTCATCGACCCATACAGTCAGATATACTGTTCTGCTGTCTTCTGTGCGCTTATAGACACAGTGGTCAACCTCTAGCTTCGAGAATCCAATGGAGGTAAGTTTCCTATCAAATTCTCGGTTCCACTCGCGTCCTGACTGTTTTAACCCATACAGAGTTTTGTACAGTCTGCAGACGCGGCCTGATTCGTCGTCGTAACCTGGAGGCTGACGCATGTATATTTCCTCCTCCAGTTCTCCATTGAGGTAAGCACCTTTGATGTCCATCTGACCGATTTCGAGGTTTTTAATGGCTGCTATTCCTAGAGCTGCTCGTACGGACTCTAACCGAACAACGGGGGCAAATGTTTCGGTGAAATCTATGCCCGGAATCTGTGAGTAACCTTGGGCCACGAGGCGTGCCTTATACCGTGAGATATTTCCGTTCTCATCGTATTTTTTCAGGTACGTCCATCGGCATCCAACAGGTTCACGATCCTTCGGTAGTTCTTCGAGCTTGTAAGTTCCCATTTGCTGTATCATGTCCATCTCTTCATCCATTGCTTTTTTCCATTCAGGCCATTCGGGTGATGCCTGAGCTTCCGCAAAGCTCCGAGGAAAATCATCGCGGTTCATATGTTCTCCCTCACCAGCAAGATAACTTTGGATAACAGCTATATTTGCTGATTCTAGTGGGTTTTCGGGGTTACCGATCATGGATGGTCTTCGGACGGGGATACGCGAAGGTGCGGTATTTCGGACATCCGGATTATTAAGCTTTCGATAATCATGGTCTTGGACATTTCGGGTAGATCGTCGGACAGGTTCTTGTACTGGTTTGGGTATCCGAGATGGTTTTGTGGGGGCTGTCGGCGCCAAAGGTGTGTGTGCTGAGTGTGTCGGCGTCATTTCGTCTGACTGATTCATGTCTTCAGCTCCTTTTGGAAATGGCGGATTGTTGTCTTCATCCGTCTCCCCCTCAAGCCGCGCATTGTCATTGCTGCGTACTTGGATTTCGGTTTCAACTCGCGGACTTTCCTTCCACTCGACGAACTCATAGTTCCGTGATTCCCGGATGCTGCGTAAGCGCGCGTCGTAATATTGGATGACCATGGGATCAGGTGAGAAACCAACAAAGATATGTTTCTCTGCTTTGCTTGAGTCGCCGCCGAGTTTTGACAAGTTTTTCCCTTCTCTTTTTACCCAGACTTCACATCCGAATTCTCGTAGATGTGATATGTTGGGCTTAATTCCTGTCCAAGCTTCTTCCGGGGTTTTTCCGTCAAGTGCTCGTGTAGGTGCCCGATTTCTGATATATGCCGCATACTGAATTGCTGATTCCCATAGGAATGATGGCAATTTTTTGCCTATGAGCATAGCACGTGCCAATTCAACTAGGGTGCGGTTAAATCTTTCGGCTACCCCATTTGATGAGTGAGCAAATGGCTGATGTAGCTTTATCGATAAAACTACCTGCTGCGATGCGACCAGGAGTTGATCTCTTCGCTGTAGCCAGTTGCTTTGGTTGCAGCAAGTTTTCAACGTGCTCTTGCGCCCTCTGTTGCGTGGAGTTCTTGCGTGGAACTATAGTAAGGCAGATTGTGCACGTCCAGAAAATTTTCTGGCACAAAATCGCTTTCTTATTGTCGTCAAAATCTTCCCGCATACTACATCTGGAAACACCCACTGAACTACATAGCACTAGATAGAGGCCATAGAGCCATAGCTATGTACCCTCCATGATAGATGCTGATAGAACGGTAGAAGCCATAGAGCCATAGAGCCATAGAGCGTCTTCATGAATCAGCTAAAAACACCGATTTTCAGGAGGAACTGCGCGCCGAAATTTATTCGGCTATCGGAGGCGACATCGCGTACGATAGCATGCCGCTTTTAAACGCATTCATCAAGGTGCGGTGACCATCTTGAACCCTTGTAACAGTTTAAAACTGATTCACCTCACAGGAAACATTGAGAATGCCCCAGTCACCCCGCTGACCGAACAGATCACGACGGAGGACACGGTTCTGCCCCTCTCGCACGCTATCACGACTGCGTCCGGAGAACGTATCAGCGAGATTCCTATCCGCCAGGGCCAGATTATTATGATGGCGCACGCGTCGTACTAGAGGTGGAGTACATTCTTTAAAATGCAACCTGATTTGTGTTAGATGCGTATTGTAGACACGAATCTCTCAGAGAGATTCGTGTCTACAATTTCTCTCTGGGGCTCCGATGCCGGCGAGTTCAAACCATCCCGATGGATGGATGGAACAACTTATAAAGGGGACGCTCTCGGCCCCTACGCAAATCTGTTCGCAATTATCATTCTTCATCTCGTCTACTGATATTGGGTCTACTTTATAGGCTAAGCTTCCTCGGCGGGCCTCGTACTTGCCTTGGGTAAGTCTGTGCCATCTATCCTATGTACTTATCCACCTTTGAGCATCTTGATTTTGATTCCAGGTTGCGCTTCGCGTAAGATTCCATGTAAATTCCCTGCTTGATCCAAATATACTCATTCTGTGCGCAGGATGTTGGTGATGCAGGCTGTCATCTTTGAACTTGGTTGGGAAGTTTTCATTCATGCTGCTAGAGGACGATTCCGTGCGGCCTTGCTTGGCAGGGACACTCATGCCTGCCATGGCCAATGGCAACAAAGGGTGTCCCCTGCCTGTTTCCTGTTTGTTGTAGAAGACGAATAAGGACAGTATTGGATGGATACTTCTGAAGATAGTTTTCAACTCCCACCTGTTGAACCTTATCACCATGTTGCTTTTCTGCTAACAAGACTCCCGTACTGTATTATTTCGACAAAGTGTTCAGCCATTGTGACCTGTGACCACAAGTGTTCACTTTTGAATTGTTCATTTCATGGGAAATTCCCATTTTGAGCGATTTTTCTGACCGATTTCGGAGGCCTGGGACCTGTGACAAAATTGCCAAGTGTTCAGTTCAGGTCGGCTTGTGACCAGTGACTGAACACTCGGTCGAAATAGTACAGTACTCCAAGAGAACCCGGTTTCCACCTTCAGTTGCAGGACAAGTAAAACCGCACGCCCGTGGTGCATATAGTTCTGGTTCCAACTCATGACATCCAATGCAGGTGCGCAGCCCTGCACCTCCGAGTCTTTCCGAGCTTTCATTCTTCCGTTGTCACCTTGACTCTGTATTGGATCCCGAGCAAACGTTGCTACCCTCTATTCTGCTAAGTCGAATCCGGAGTAGCAGAAGCCGTGGTGGACTATGCAGTAGTTTCTGATATGTTGGTACCAATGGTAACATTGATTGCAACCCTGTTGGCGGATCCCAAGGCAGCATGATCCGACCCCGTCAGTCTAACACTTGTAATGGATCGCAAGATTTTTGAGATGGCACCAAAACAACCAAAACGAATTATTCGTGCACCCAAACTGCCTAGCAGAGATCTTGATCAAGACAAGCTATGTGAAAAAAAAATGGCTACATAGTAAGCAGACCCCAGCAGAAATGTTGACAAGGCTATATGGAAAAGTCTACTGTAACCTTCCTTCACTTGGGTTTGTTGAATGTGCTGGTTCTTCAGGGAATTGATATTCAGTTAAATTCTGTCTCATTTCTGGCTGTAATTAGGGCCCAAAAACCCAGTCAGGATAACAATGCATGGTCTCGCCCGACCAAGGTGAGCGGGAAGGCCTCGCTTTCCAAGCTCCCCTTGGATACGAAGAGCGACAGGGAAGACGAGATCGAAACGGACTTTACTGGACAAAAGTTCGACTGATCTGCTGGGAGCCTAAATAAAACATATATAAAATATCTGGAGGACCAGTTAACCGCGGAACAGGAGAAGAACCGTGATTTGGAAGAGAGAGTGGCCACTCAGAATACCGATCTGGTACGCGGTGAAATTTAATCAACCCAACCAGTACTTACGGTTACCAATAGCGAGAGAACCAGCAGGAGATAGATGGGCTTCGATGGGACATAGACCGATACATAAAGAACTTATTGGACAAAGAAACACCCTCCGAGCCTATGTCAACATCGGCAGAATCTTCAGGTTGCCTTCCTCTCTTTGTTTTTGGTCGAAGTTGATGGAGCCGCTCACAGAGAGTGAAATAGGACCTCCAGATACTGGGCTTGATGAATACTGCATAGTGGAGTCACAGGGAGTCAACTCACCCACACACGAACTTTCTGAAGTCCTCAACATCGATGCAAGCCCCAAAGCGGATCAAAGGTTCAGCGATAGCAGGTTACGGCGGCTGGAGTCCTCCGGGGACGGTGCAATCATTTTGGACAATCACGGTGCGCCACTACATATGTACATTAAAAAACTCTTCATTCGTTTACAGAAGCGGACCATTTGGAAATTTTGCAACCTCCCAAAAATCATATCCATGCAAGCATCCAAGGTTGCCGAGGTTTGCATCCAATGAAGCTCGCATATGTCGATGCGTGTTGCCATCGTGAAGGTTGGAAAGTCAGTCCTGCGATGGCTTTGGGCTTATGGAACATAAATACCCACAGAGCACAGCGTTGAACTGTGCGCGAAGGAATATTATACTACAGTCGGCGTGTTCCGAATTTATAAGGGGGCAGGGCTGTGTCTTGTATTACGCTGGGGGAAACGTCAACCCACGAGCTTTGTAAATGTGAGACAAGGGGACGACTGTGCGGTGAAAGAACTTTTACGGACCTAAATCACAAGTTTTGAAGTAAATATACATACATAGAAGTTGCACTGCAGCATACAGAAGAGGATAATTCTATTTGGCACCCCCGTGCCAAGAGTACGGGGGTTGCCATATAACCGATTTCTATTTGGCAACCCCCACATGATCTTATCTTTCGGACCGTACTGCCATTAGATCTGATCGATCTGATCTCCGGATGAATCATGATTCTGGTTCAGAATCACACGTCACAAAGGCAGTTGTCAAATTGTCACAACTATTGTCAACGAGTCACAGATCACATGTTGTTGTGCCTTGTATGTCTGCAAGCCTGATCAAGTTCAGTCTAGAGCTTAATTGGGCTGTTAAATAAACCACATCTAAATTGAGGGATTCATTCAAACCTTAAAAACAATGCATTTGGCTTACTACGATAGTTTTCCATATCAGGTTAATCCATGCTATCGGCTGTGCTGAGTCTGAGCAAGTGATACAATATGATCACATGATGTGACTGTAACACAAGCCCACTCGTCTGGGAATCTTATCGTAGATCAGGAATCTTTTCATAGATCGGGAATCTTATCGTAGTTTACATAATCATAGGGTTGCCACATAGCGGCACCCCCCGTGCTTTTGGCAAGGGGGGTGCCAAATAGAATTATCCTACAGAAGACCAACAAATTGACAAAGGAGAATGTTTTGTATGCCGTACATTAGGGGGAGCTTGCCTGATCTCATTCTCATCAAATACCGAACACAGTGTTTTTCGGCTTATGTACTCTACATATGTCGGTGGAGAAAGCGGTTTTTCAAGTTTCTTCAAGTACGTTGACAGCTGAGGAGGGACGAAATTGGGTGGAATGGTACCCCAACCGGCGAGTCTTTTGGCGAGCAATTATAAGCGATAAGGAGATTACTCCGAGTTCGGTAATCTACCATCGTCCGCCCTGCTCCCTCGAACTGCGGCTGCTTCATGTCTATTCTTCTAAGAATCTTGTGGATGCCGAATAAACTTCGAGTGTCTGCATCTCCTTTACCTCCCTTCCACTACCTTATCTAGCCGCTTCTTGCAGTCTCGGTTCCCTGCACGTCCTTCCTCCAGCTTTGCGTTCACTATCAACAGTGGTCCTCTTGATTCTTTCTATACCAGGCTTTGCTGGACAAAACCCAGTGGCAGTGCATGGTCACGAGTGGAGACGCGTCGGAACGCGTGGCGGTGCGTGACGGACCGTTTACACGCACTCCCACTGCACTCTACACGCATCGGCCACGCATCGGGCCATCTTGAAGTTTGATCGGGACATGGCTGTATATATTTTCCACGCGTCATACACGCATCTCTTGCAGTGGAAAGTGAGTGGCGCTGCGTGGGGGCTACACTCGTGTCCACTCGTCTTCACGCATCGCCACTCGTTGTCATTCGTTGTCTCAGATCTCTTCAAATTGCTGTTTTAACTAACTCTTGGGCTACTTTTTCACATCCAAAAATTTCTGCATAACCTACCCCTCACCGGTGGTCTCCTATCTTTTCGCATCGTCTCGTCTCTTCCCAATCTGTCCATCAGTGAGCGACAGCCACGCAGCACTCGACCTCCTTTGACTGGTGGCTGACAGTCCTATGCACAATCGCACCATGATTTCTCCCCCCCCCGACCCCGACGATGTCCTTTGCGCTTTCATTCCACAAACCCCCTGTCTTTCGCCCGGCATGTCCACCGCACTCGGAGAATTCCGTGGTCAACGTTGAAAAGGGAGGGCATAGCCACTGATCTGTGATCCTCGCGATTTCTTTTTTTCTTTTCTTTCTCCGACTTCATTTCACCGTTTCAGCGGGGAAAAACCTTGTAAAAAATGTCTAAGCGTGAGTTTAAATTCCCGCGTTGTTAACGAAACAAAAAACCATTTGCGAAAAGGTCTTTATCTAGCTTTCCCTGGAGAATAAGACTAAAATGTTTCTCGATAGAGCAGACCCCAAAATTGAAGCTAGTGCTGTCCATAATACGATATTAATACGGTTTTCGCCATATCGTATTACATATATCGATATCATATCACGTATTAATGTTCAGTTACCCTACAAAGTTCGTTTAAACAATCGGCGTCTCAACGTAAAACCCTGTTCAAGCAATGATTTACTTAATCCTGGTTCAAACCGGGTTGAAAACATGAAGCAAAAGGAACACCCATGGTGGGATTCGAACACACACCAGTTGAGTACACAATTCATAAGCAGTGAAGTAAGATCCAACTGAGCTATGGGACCATTACCAAATGGGTGCACAAATGCATTGAAGAACATAAAACAGGCAAAGGTTACTCTTTCAAAGTACAAGTATGGTGGCGGACGGAACTTCGTGACAAGTTTCAGTCCTTATTTGGTAATTGTAACTACTCCTTGAGGTTTCAACCCAGTATTCAGCAAACGTGGAATTAGGGCCGCAATAGACCCCCGGCTTTCGCTTCTGCCATCGACGCTGCTCACAAAGTTTTGAGGACACGGGGCCCTCGGGAATTTCTCTGCCATTTGAATAATAATATTTTTAAAGAAAACCGTTTAGATCTGAGCTCAGAA
The DNA here is from genome assembly GCA_029204085.1 of Mycena sp. CBHHK59/15. Classification (NCBI taxonomy): domain Eukaryota; kingdom Fungi; phylum Basidiomycota; class Agaricomycetes; order Agaricales; family Mycenaceae; genus Mycena; species Mycena sp. CBHHK59/15. The sequence goes on from JARGXW010000785.1 coordinate 17,027, forward strand.
TAGGCGTTCTCGCCAAAAAGATCAAAAAAGACCCAGAAAGGAAGAAAAAACGACCGCGCCTTAAGTTCCGCGTTTAGCTGTAAAAAGGTAACAGCGGTTCATTCGTGAGTATCGACTTGAGATGATTCCACCTTTAAAACCGATTGTCAGGTCGCCTTGCCCGGGGCCCGCCCAACGCCCCTCTACTGGCAAAAGGTTTCGTTGAAATGCTTCAAAAGTTCGGCCACACCTTATTTCTTGTGAGAAAAGCTTCGGAGGGGGTGATTCGGACGTGTTTTGAGGCGTAGAGCTCGATTCTGACCTCAGATAAGTCGCGCAATTTTTTATTCGGATGTCATGAGTAAATTGCGGAATTGTTGACTTTGTTTATCTTGAGCTGTACTCAAGAGTCGTATGTGTGTTCTGTCAACACATGATACATCCTTGCCTCCAGGAACTTTCCGACCTGATGCCGCGTATTCTTTTACTTCCTCTCGACTCTCCACTGTCCCACCCATCGCGTCGATACACATCAAGCCTGGAGCTGCTCCACCGAATTTCGATAAGCATGGGGGTATTGGTGTGCCTATGGGAGTTGGGAAAACCCGAGGTTTTTGTGGGCAAATCCTGGTATTCTGGCGATGTGGACCTACATATCATGCACGGCCAGTTGCAGAGTCGGTAACGGACCCGTGGCTCAGAACACGGTACATGTCTGTCCGCCTGCGGAGTCGAGCACGGACCAGGTATTTGTTTGGTATTCGGGGCCGGATCCCGGTTTTCTACATAAAGGAAGGGCCCAGGACCGAGTTGGCCATCAACTCCCTCTCCACCCTGCTCTCCACCCTCGCGGTTGAAAGCGGGAGCCTGGGTTGAAAGCGAGAGTGAGTGTGACACCCCTCGCAGGAAACTCCGTTCCACTCCTCTCCACCCTGCTCTCCACCCTCGCGGTTGAAAGCGGGAACCTGGGTTGAAAGCGAGAGTGAGCGTGATGGCTGTCCTGGTCAACGGCGTTATTAGCTATTTGTAAGCGCGAGATGTTACTGTCCTCGCATTTGGTTCATGTTTATTTCCAGCGGACCGCCAAACTTTGATGGGTGTGACTTCAACTTCATAAAAACCAATCGCTAGCTCGCTACCCTGGTCCTCTAAAAATTCCAAACTCAAATGGCTTGAACTTTTAAAATTTCCCTATTGCGATTCAGGTGCATTCGAGCCGAAAATCGATGGGGAAGATAATACTGGGAAGATGTCACAGGTCACAATCAAGACATCCATCAACATTTAACACGAACAAACACGGCACGGTGAAATCACGACTGCAGGTTTTTATGCAAACGCCTGTAGTCCGACCAGTCCGTGATGTCTGGTTGACATGCATGATGCTGAAAACATTTGCGCGCACATCAAACAAAGGCCGGGTTTTAACCTGCATATTTTCCATCCTGCGGATAGATTCATTGAGCATGCATGTTCAAGCTACTCAGCTCCAGATGCTCCGCCCATCTCCCCCAAGTTGCCAAATTCTCGCGCAAGCGTGGGGAGCCATCAATTGAGGGTCGGTGCCCACCGTCGGATCAGACGCTGATCCCATCTTTTGGTTGATCGTGTCATTCGCTGTCATTCACTTTTTTCCTCCCGCCACCATGTCACCCTCTCCAAAGACACTTCTTCAAGACCATCCCCTTCAAGAGCCTCTCTTTCCCGTGCCGTGGCTGGCCCACTCTAAGCCACCAGTCCACTCCAAGTCTATCTCAAGTCCATCGGGATCTGGTGTCAAGTCGTCAAGACTAGTGTTGCCGCGACTTGGACTCGGAGGGTCCCAAGTCGACTCGGGGAGGTCGACTTAAGTCGAGTTAAGTCGAGTCACACGTGTGACTCCAGTCGACTTCGAAGTCGGCACAAGTCGACTTCAAGTCACTCAAGTAGACTTGAGTCGGGTCCAGAATGGAAATTATAACTGGAGTGTAACAAGTCCTGTTGGTGCAATTGGATTGCCTTCTGCTCATTTAGTTCTGCTTGTAATTAAGCATTTATTCCAAGGGTATGGCGGACCGTGAATGCCGGACCTGGTGCCGGTTGGTTGGTTCGACCCTCGAGGTCCGAAAAACATTTTCCCTATGAGATTTTTTTGGGCTCAAAGGACATTATTTGCGATGTTTCTGAGCGTAATATACTCATTTGAGGTGATGTACACCTCGGGAACACCTTCTATGCCCAATTGCACCCCGCCTGGCCCAATATAGTAGTGTGATCGCCGATCAAATCAGGCGCAAATCATCGGCAATCACGGCAACACCTTCGAAAATTTTACGACGATGAGTCCTGAGGATCCAGGAGAACCGGTACGTACGAATCCGCGCATAGAACCGAAGCTAACCAACGAGAGCAGGCTAGTGCCGGCGACCTGAACACTGTCTGGAAGAAAGACGTGCACAAACTAGGGAGCGCGACTTGCCCGAAGTGCGGTGCCCTCATTAAATATGGCACTGCCGGTGTGCCAAATCTCGTCCGCAGGCACCTCGACACACAGACTTGCCAAGAGAAAGCTAAAAAACGGGATAATCAGCCTCGTAAGAATGCGAGCTTGACAACATGGCTCAAAAAAACCACCGCACCGATCGGCCGTGTCCTGGCGGCTGTCAGAGCTCCGTCTCCAGTCGGGGGGGCCTCTTCCAGTCCTGAAATTACTCGAAACCAGTCCTCTGACCCACTGCCACCTTCTCCCGCTCTTCCTTCTCGTGTAATCCAGCTTTTGGATCAGCTGCGGGCCGCTGTGGAACGTTTACCTTCAAGTGTGCCGAATGCTGATGAATCCAGCCCTCTGGCGGTGTTCTCTGGCGTGCCGGCGGAATATGTATCCCAGGATACCCCTGTATGCTCGCTTTGGGAGGAGTTAGGTGGCTATTTTCACAAGGCCTTTGATTACGGTGCCGGACTTGACGCTAGAGTTCGCTTGGTCACACGAGGGCCTTTTGGTTTGGATGGTACACTGCACTTCCTGGATTATTTCATTCGGGAGCACGGGTTAGAAGGAGGTCCCGTCGAGCTCAAGCTCGAGCAGCTCATAGACGCTGTGAACTCTGTGTACGTTCATCTGTGGCATCGGATCGTAATTACTCACTGTGTTACAGAATCTCCACTATGTCCTCACGTTCACCACGTCCTGTCGTTGAAGAGGTTCCTGACGAAGACGGTGAGCTTTCATTTAATCGGTGTCTACTCATCTGATCTGGCAAGTCAGACTTACATCCCCGAGTCGGCCTTCCGCTTGATGGCCCCATTTTTATTGGTAACTTCTCGCTTGTCCTAATGAACTTGCGCTCAAATCAGTCATGCCTTTCTATCGTTAGCGAATCCAGTCAGCAACGTATCGGGATTAGGAATGAGCACCTCACCAGCAAATCCTGAGTCTGGTTGCGACATCATTGATATCGACGCGGATGCGGAGATCAACGCGGAAAAACCTGAAATAACTATCGAAACACCCCGGCCATCCAAGAAAGTGCTTCCCTGTGGGGGATTCGTCTTCCCTTTCAGCGGCCCCGGCAAAACGGCCAGCTCGGATTACCCATACGCATTACACGACACCTTGCAGCTTCCGTGGACCTACAGCAGTAGCGCCGACGGCACACTTACGCTTCGATCAATAGCCTGCAGCAAAATACGCGCAAACGGGCGTTCCAACTGTCGCGCATGCGCCGACCTTTCGAAGGACTCGATCCTGGAAGGAATTTTAGACCGCGCAAAACATGGGGTACACGAAAAAGCGAACTATGCGTACCAGTCGTTTTCGGGCTTGATCGAGCTGCTTCGTCGCAAGAACAAGCGCATAGAAGAGATGAAAATGCGGGGATTCAATGCGGCGAGGCGTATAGCACGACAGGCACGATCACTCACGGACCACAAGCGTTTTGTTCGGGCAATTGGCAGCGGGAAAGTGGAAAACGTGGACCGCCTAGTGCGGGTGCAGTTAGGGCGAAAACAGGGCATCCGAGGTCTTCTTTCGACGTACGACAAGGCCGCAGACGGAGTCTACCACCCCAAGAGCTACACCGAGAAAGACGACCTTCGTGGTGTACTTCTTTGGAAGCTCGCTATTTTGGTTTTTGAATATTATAACTAAAAGATATCAGTGGAGGTGCCCATGCCTTTGGCACGAAACAGGCACATGCTTAATCTCAGTATTTCAGGTTTTGAATATTATTTATACCCATGCCTTCAGCATGAAACACACACAGGCTTAATCTCAGTATTTCAGTTTTTGAAGTTTATTCCCCATCCCTCTGGTATGGATGACCACAACAGCAGTAGCCATGTGTGACATGGAAACCCAGTGTAGGTACCCGTGCCTTTGGCATGAATACATGCTTAATATCAGTATTTCAATAGCAGTAGCCACGTATGACATGGAAAATCCAGTGTAGGTACCCATGCCTTCAGCACGAAACAGGTGCATGGTTAATCTCAGAATTTCAGGTTTTGAATATGTTGGAATATGAAGCCGCAGTTGATTGGTAACAATCCTCGGGCTAATTGTTCTCGTACATTCTACCTCCCCGAAGCTGACTTAGAGCTTACTTTATACTTAGTAATACTTGGAACATTCTAGTAGTTATCGTAGGTATAAAAGCCCTGTACTTAGTCGGTAGCACTTCACTGGTTTGCAAAGGAATATCATCCTCTTGCAACACTTCCTGCCTTCTGAGCTTATTTCAACAGAATATTATAACTAAAATATATATGTTTAGGTACCTGTGCATTTGGCACAAAACATGCACAGGCTTAATCTCAGTATTTTGGTTTTTGAAGTTTATTCCCAATTCCTTTGACATGGACAACAGCAGCAGCAATAGGCAGTGCATGCTGACGGTCATGCATGACCTGGGAAACCCTGTGTGAGCATAAGCACGCTGAGTGCATGACCCAGAAATGGCCACAGGAAGAGAGTAGATAATTAAAATGAGAGGTGGATTTGAAAATAGGAATATATCTGAATTTACCATGCACAAAACAGGTAAATGGTGCTAAAAGACTCAGGCAATATATCAGGGGAAGAGAGTAAATGAGACATGGATTTCAAAGTAGTAATATAACAGTCTCCTCTCAAAGCAGAACCACCCTATTTGAAGATGCAGACAGTCCATTACAAATATCCGATTTTTCTGTGCTGTACCTGGATTGACAGACCCTGAAACTCGCCTGCCTGCCTAAAACGGGTGTCAGTATCTGGGATTATAGTCCTGAACTTGTCTTGGGAATTTGTCAGAATGAATACCTGAAAAAATGAAAACTACTGGCTTTTGGCAAATATTTCGCGCTTTTCAGATTACGTAATTAAACCATTGAAAAGTGTCCCATATAAATGTTGTAGTCTAGCTGTGTCTTCCAGGTCATGCTTTCCAAAATGGCAGCCCTTTGAATGCACCTCTATTGCATCAGGTGATGCTTTGCAAAATGCCTGCCCTTTGAATGCACCTCTATTGTGCCAGGTCACACTTTTCAAAATGCCAGCCCTTTGAATGCACCTCCATTTCACCAGGTCATGCTTTACAAAATGCCAGCCATTTGAATGCAGCTCTATTGCATCACATCATGCTTTTCACACTTACGATCCGAACTTCAGAGTGTTTAGTGCCGAAAATGGCTTCCGCATCTTTGCTGGTGACGATTCAATGCATGAGATTGCTGCAAGATGACAAGGCCAACTTGAACCATCCCTGAATTTAACAACCGCTTTTGTGCATATCAAGGTCATGCAGGCTGGTCAGTATGACCCTCAAATTATGGCAAGATTCAAAATTGTTTCAGATGACTTCGAGGAAGACACAACTTTAACGCCCAGAAGCCATTGAGTGGCCCAAAGTCCACAACCTGTTCGGGCATATGGACGACCCAGTGTTGGTTGGGTACCATGTGATCGCTTCCGTAGAACTGAAAAGCTATTAGATTGGCTTCACGACATGAGATGAATTGAGTAAACTTTTGAGTAGGTTAACAGATACTCTCGCAACAAATGTTTGACCTTGTTCAGTGAATCAATACGGATGGAGCTTCTGACGAGGATCTTCAACATGGCAGAAAAACGGAGGAAGTTCTCATCTTCGCCTGCTTGCATTCGCTGGAAAGGTTTCTTAGGGGGTTTCGGTTCGGCTCCGGCTTTCCGGCTTCTCTCCCATGCCTTTCTCTTTTTCTCGTAGTCAGCAAGTGAAGCTGGATACCGAGCATTGGAATCGGCGAATTCGGTTTCGGCTTCTGAGAGGAAGTGTTCCCACACTACAGGGATCTCGGAGATTTTAAGTAAGAGGTTGATATGTGGATGGACAGATAGACATACAATGACAGCCCAGGGACCTGTGACCGCGAACTTATACTCGTCAGCAGTAAGTGAGCCTCCAGCGGGTGCTCCGACCCGCAGAGGGAGGCGACCAGCCCACAATGGAGCCTCGAACTGTGTTATATTCAGCCATGATCGCCCGTGAATGTGACGATTACATACACTCTCGAGAAACTCGTGTATGATATGAAGCTCACGATAATATTCGGATGTATTGGCTCGAAGGGTGCCCCGCTTGATCCACTGTGTGTACCATTGCGTTTTGGCCAGTCCTAGAACATCTCCGGAATCAGACTATATTTGTCGATTTTTTCAACCACGGACCGAGTAAGAGATTGTGCAGCGGGTCAACGACGGTGTATCTCACAAGATCAAAATATTTCAACCGGGCGAACTCTGTCCATCGCACGCCGTGCTGGGAAAAGAATTCGGCTCGGGCCTGGTCCGTTTTTAACCGCTTGTAGTCGTAGCACAATTTCCGATGTTGTTCACCATTCCGCTTGGGGAATTCTGGAAGAAGGGAGGCATGCATTACATAACATTCAAGAAACCTACATATCGACATTACCGTTGCTTAACGACATATCAGTGAAGAGTTCGTCATGGGATACAGTGCATTTTGTGCAGGGCGCATTTTGGTGGCGATGGTCAGCGAACCCGCACAGTTTGCACATCGCGGGATGATCTGCGATGATCGCAACCAGAGCCACCCGCACACAAATTCCTATACCAAACTCAACGACAATCACAATATTTAATTATTCACATACCATCAGGATGTTCCGCGCATTTAACGACAATGCCGGTTTCGTACAATTTATCAAGATCATCAACGATGATCTTGAGGTAATTCTGTAGCTGTTCAGCAGTGGGTTCCGTCGGCCCTGGTGTCATTCCACTCAGAATGAGGTTCTCCGCCCGGTATCTGAAACCAAACCATCAGTCCGCCATTTGAACCAAGAATATTGATGTCAGTGAGCTCTTGATTAGCAGCCATCAACGCCGCGATGTCCACGGGGGGGCCGCTGGGAGCGAAGGAGTTATCGTAGTAGGTGACTGGGCCGTCGTGATAGGCAGCGTCAGAGTAGGCAACGTCGGTATAGCCCGTAGTGACTGAGTAGTCGACATCGTAGTAGCCACTCGGAGTGACTGGACCGGGAAGATGTCCATTCGAAGGGACAGCATTGTTGTAATCGTAGAATGCATCGACCGTGCTGTCGATAGCATGGATTGGGTTGGTCGAATCCATTTTGGAGATGAGCCGGAAGCGGTGATGTAGTTTCGTGTGCGAGAGGAAAATTATCTGTCCTCAAAGATGATTCTCCTTTTGAAGGTTTGAAGGACAAAAGGACAAAGAATACCTTTTAAAGAAAGTCGTTGAGCCGCCTTGATGTAGCTGGATGCAGACAAAGAGACCTTGTGGATGTTGGCAACGGGCGGGCGGCTCCATTCGGGGATGGGGAGGGGACAATGAGCGTCGCGAGCTCAAAAGTATGGGAGGCAGGAAGCGGACTGGGGTGTGAAGGCGCTGCATTGCATTCTTGAGTTTGAACCATTGGATTCAGAATCCAAGCAGGTACCAACACGAAGTTGGCAGAGGCAGCGCACGCGAAGCTAGCTGAGGCGCGCCAAATGAGAGTGGGAGATCGAAGTCTCGATGCGTGATGTCATGTAACGGGGAGGATATACAAGATGGAGTGCGCACATGGATTTGATGTGCGGCACATAGAGATGATTTGCGGCACATTGCGCAAACACGACACATTCCCATTTTGGCTATGTGCCGCACTTGACGTAAGCTCGGATCACCGTAGCACGTGCCAACAGGTGCAACAAACGCCCCTCTTCCTCTTACCACCACCACCCCGCACCAGACCCCTACGCGACACGCAGCTACCGACCTCACAGGTGATCCCCATGCACGCACTGCACCATGAGGATGCTCCCCCTCGAATGCCGCACGGGTTTGCTGCTAGCGTGCAGAGAAGGTGTGTCGGCTGCGTGGCTGACAGGCGCCTTCATAGCAATGCGGCAGCGTGAGGGTAAGACACAGCGGCAAGTACCCACCAACCCCCCCGCTTTGCCTACTAGCTCTGTTTTTTCAGCTTCCTCCAACTGCACACGTGCTGCGGGAATGAGGAGCTGCCTGCATATCTGGACGGGTGGATGCGGTGCGCTCAGGTGTGTCCCAAGTCCCCGACGGCGCAGAGGTGCACCAGTATGTGCCTGCTCTTCTGTCCCCCCGGCGAGCATCCCCGCCGTCGCCAACCGACTCTTCAGACCAAGAAACATAGCGTCCTGAACCGAAAACGCAAAATCTCGGTACCAGCACTGCTGACTCGAAGGTCACAGTCACGTTTGAGCCGGGGAAACCTGGCATTCTCTGCTGCCAATCTCGTCTCAATTGCAAAGGATGCTTTGCATGTGAAAGAGTCGATCCCACGCTCCTCGATGTCGTACAGCGTGATCTAGATCCGACTTCGCGTGATGCAGTTTTCGCGGCTCAGTGGAAAAACACGCCACCAAGAGGGGACCACAGCGGAACAGAAGGCCACATTGTATGTGAATCCCTTCGTCCGGCTCTGCAACTGTTGCTGATATGTTTCTAGGTTACAGAATGTGGCCGAAATGTGGTGTTTTAAGGTATCTTAAGCTGTAATCTGGCATTTTAAGCTGCAATCTAAGCAGAATCTGGAAAAACAAGGCGGAATATGGCGAAACATGGTGGAATCTGGTGGGAATGTGGCATTTTATGCGGGAATATGGCATTTTAATCCGGAATGTGGCCAGATGGTGGTGTTTTAAACCAGAATGTGGCATATTAAACTGGAATGTGGCCGAAATGTGGTGTTTTAAACAGGAATGTGGCCAGAATAATCTGGCATTTTAAGCTGCAATCTAAGCAGAATCTGGCAAAACAAGGCTCCATGCAGATTCTGAGTTGAGATTCCACATTCCAGTTAAAGATGCCCACATTCTGGTTTAAAATGCCACATTCTGGCCACATTCCTGTTTACATAAACAACCTCTGTTCAAACGCCCGCCCGCCACAAAGCCACTAACCGCATTCACCCGGATTTCATAATCTCTGCTTTAATCCTGGATTAACGTCTCAACGCTCCATGATTATGCTTCGATGAGGTGAGCAGCTGAATGGTCTGGATGTGCCCACCTGCGCGCGGGGATATGGTCTATCAGAAACGGTCGTAATCACTGTATGTTCATGCTCCGCTGATCCCCGAGTACGATGCCGAAATGAAGCTAGACGAGAAGGTTGATGGCTTCTTTCGCTTAACCACATCACTGTCCAAGATCCAGAGATCAATCACCTCTTGCCAATGGCGGCGAACCGCGCAGTAATGCCCACCAACACTCCCACATTCATATGACTAAGTGGTCCAAAGGCCATGGTAGAAATGAGGGGAAGCAGGCAGCAGTGCGGGGAGGATGGGGGGAGAGAGCAAGAGAGCAACGAACCAGTTGATGGGCGTTGCTAGGCACGTCATCTCCGACGTCGGATCATGATCGAGCGGAGTCTGAATGACTGTGGTAAGATTTTGCGAACCTCTCCCTCCATTCTCGACCTCTCTTGACTTGAGCAAATGTCAATCCACCACCGCTGACCAGAACATGAAAAACACTTTGAAGACATTGAAACTTCTACATTGTCTTGTGGTTTCCCTGGGTCGCCACAATAGAAAGTCAATATTATTATATCTGTTTGTAACTTGAAGAACACACAACCTTTGATATATCCAGAGTACCTGGGACTGCAGAAAAGAAAGGTGTTTTATATTCACTCATCAAAGTTGAGTACATAAAAATCATTTCTCTCCAAGACCAACATTTTCTGCAAAGACTTGAACAACGATTCACCCAAGACAAAGATGTCCAAAGATGATTCGCCAAAGACCTAAGATGCATTCCCAAGACCGAGACAGCTCCCAAAGACGAAAGACGGCTCCCAAAGACGAAAGATGCCAAAGACGAACCTGTAGTTTTATTGATGTATATCCAATCCGTGAGATGATCTGCCCGCCTATGAGCGAGGTCATGGTGACGCTCGGATGCTGTGGCGGACAGCTTGGAAGAAGATTGGGATGTACTGGATAAATGTTAATCCAAATTTAAGTTATAGATATGTCAGGTGATTAATTCATTAGTGAGGTTGAAAAGACGAATAAGTTAGGTAGGACTCACGTAGGAGAACAGGACAGAGAACCGGATGAGGAATGTGAAGGCCCACGGGCCCGTATCTACGTAGCCATGGGAATGGGTATAAAAATGCGGAATGGCCCGGGGAAAACACGCACACTGAACGAGACTTGAAGATTGTCATCAGGGCGAGGGCTCCATCCTCCCTGAGCAGTCTCTCCCAGACGATGAACACAATTGCTGTGACCCCAGAGAACACAAAACACTTCAATATCAATGAAGTTAAGCTCTTTTCTGCTCGAAAAAAGTAAATCCTTACAGAGATAACACCGGCGTCGTCCCACGCCTTCGTTCCCTCTCCACTGCAGGGCGAGGACGAGGCACATCACGGCAGCTGCGACGAACACCGCACCAACGACGTCCATGTGCAATACCTGATTCAGCAAATCCTTGGGTGAGCGGGTGGCGGGGTCGGATCCGAGGGCGGCGCTGCGCGCAGGAAGAATAGGACGAAGGTGAGGGATACCCGCGAGGAAGGCCTCCTCGTCCCGCATGTGGGTCACCAGCCGCTGAATCTCAATGTTCAGCCGCTGGATTTCCTCGTCGGCTCGCAGTAACTTGTAATGCTGGTCCATTGCGACACGCCCCACCGGAAGCGCCCACGGCTCCTCCCGGTCCATGTTGTCCCAGGGTGTTAAGCCGCTTGTAAAGCAGTATGAGGACGACCCAAAAGCTTTATGGGAGGCCTTGGAGAAAATCTTCGCTCCAAGGAAGGCTGGAGCTCGCTTCAATGCCTACAGGACACTCACCTCCATTAAACTCAAGGAGGATGAGTCGCTTCTGTCTCTCACTGGTCGTGTCTCAGATGCTATGAGATCCTTGAAGGACTCTAGACCCGCCGACTTCAAGTTGGATCAAGCTGATGCAGAGCTCCATGCAGTGGTCCTGCTTATGGCCCTTCCTGATGAGGGTCGTTACAACTCTCTCAAGGCGCCTTTCGAGACGTCTACTGACACCCTCAGCCCCAGTGCAGTCGAGAATGCCTACAACAACTATCAGGTGTTCAAGAGCGCTGGGCAGGAAGGAGACTCCACTGAGAGAAATCCTCTCTCTGGAGCAGCCATGGCCACTGTATCCAGTGCCCCCACACCCTCTGCTGCACTGGCATTTGCACCTGCAGTCACTTGCACTGCATGCTCTGAAACTGGCCATACCTTCCTTAAATGCAAAGAGTTCCACAATCTCATCAGGAGCATTGCAAAGGACAAGGGGAATGCCAAAGGCAATGGTGCAAATGCAAAGTCCCAAGTGGCTTCAAACGCAAGTCTGCTCTCCCACTTTGCATTGTCTGTTGTTGACTTTCGATGGAATGCGGTGTAGAAGAGGGTGTTGGTCCGTTCGTTGACCAGAGAAGGAAGGTCGGCAGTGGTGAGTATGCTGTAACCACCAACTAAAATAGACACAGTATGTTGTAAAAAGGACACTAAGCTTTGCGGCAACTTGTGTGTTTTGGACACGTCCGATTCTGGACCAATAGTACTCGATAATGTGTTCGCGGGACTCAGGACTTTAGACAGTAGATGGTGGGGGAAAGAAGGAGGAAGAGATCCCTCCTGAGTAAATTGACAGATTAATAAACTACGATTGGGATGGCTGCATGTGTGCTCTCGCATCACCAGGGCCCAGGAACGATGGCAGCTGCCAATTACAAACAGAGAGGAGCGAAAAGTCCATAAAAATAGATATACCTCGAGCTAATTGCACCTTTCGAACGACTAACCAACCGGTAGTGCCGGGTATTAAATGGACCTGTAATTTACAACCCAAAAATTACATGTAAATTACATGTAATTTACATTTCTTACCAGGGACCTCCAGTTTGGGCTGTAATTTTTGTAATTTTCTTGAAATTTCTCTGAGATCTTCCAGCCAACTTCCGGCGCACTCGCACGGGCTAGTCGTTGCTTCTGGAGTGCTATATATGTTCAAAAAGCTCTCAGCAGGTCTTTCCAGCGGCGGAACTGTCATCTATGATCTGAGCGATGATCGGGCGGCTGTGCATCAATGACTCCGCTGAAAATTTGAAATTTAAGTGGTCCACTCGCAACCTTTCCCCCGCACTAGGATTCCACCCATGGACAAGGAGCAGTATTATCTCCTACTTGGCTTGGCCAACGACTTCCTTGACTCGTCAGAGGGACTTGGAACTGCTGCACTCAGTGAAGGCCTCGAGGACCTCTTTGGAGCAATGTATTGGGACAATGCAGAAGCCGTGCCCTTCAGGAGCTACTTCAGTGATATCGAGAACTATGAGCTTGCACTCCGCGATGGAAACCCTGCAAAAATAGATAAACCGATGGTATGACCTCCTCGTTCGTCTTCGATGACTGCTTACATTTCTACAGCCGCCGCCATTCTCTGGAGATGATTCAATGGATGTTGATGGGCAGTCCGAGTCTGCACAGCTATCCAATGCTACGCTCCAGGCCTCGACCCTCAGCATAGAGGCTGAGCATACTGAACGACTCATTCGCAATGTATCTCCCCGCCAGAATCAGAAGCAGGGTCGCAAGCTCAATGACTTGAGTGCACGTCTTGTCATCGAACGCAAACAGGGGGCGAAAACGGTCACCTTGTACTGCATTGGCTGTCTCAAAAAGTCCGCCAACAAAGCCACAGACCGTTTGCACAAGCATGCAATCACTTGCAATGTTCGTTCTTTTCTTTAAACCCACAATAGCGAGCCTAATGAATCTCTCCGTAGGAGCTTGCACGCGACTTCCCAGATGAACTTGAGGAGGTTCAAAACGAACTGGAGAATAAGTCTACTCCGGTTGTCCTGGAAAATGACGGCAAGGGAGCGCCGCGTATACGCAGCAATCCGCTCGCCCGTAAAGCAGCTGATCCGTACTATAAACGTACCCCCGTCGACGGCATTTCTCCGTTTGGGCCCGGAACCTCATCCACTTCGACTCCCGAACACTCTTCATCTTTCAAATCCACTCCTGAACCGCCCTCGTCCTCTGCAACCCCCGCTCCATCGAATAGCACCTCTCAACGAACTCTACAAGACAACTGGGGGGCCAGCAGAATTACCTCGACCCGGCAGGCCACAATCGACTATTTTTTGCTGCGCTTGATTATCTGTTGCGCTCTCGCCTTTAGCCTTCTTGACAACGGATTTTTTATCGATTTTTGTCTTGCCATGTACTGTGAATCCACCTTCAAGTTCAATCTGTTTCTAATAGTTCTCTAGGTGCCCCAGTTACGCCGTTCCCGACCGGTCCTCCTTTTTCATCAAGCATATTGCCGCGGAAACTGCCTACGTCCTCAAACTGCTCAAAGTTTTCCTTGCACAGCTTATACACCTTACTCTGTCGTTTGACGGCTGGTCTAGTAAAAAGGGCGACGAAATCTACACAGTTCACATCACCACACCGAATCGAATGTCTTTTCTGGTCGAAGGGCTTGTTTTAACGGGCATTTCAACCAGTGCAGAGAATATTTTTAACCGTCTGCTCGCTGTGAGCTGCTTTCATTCATCGAATATTATTCCCTGACTCGTCGCAGGTTTTGGCGCTTTACATTGCAACGAACTTTTCTCTCGTTGTTTCGGACACCACCAAGAATGTGAAGAAATGTCGCGCTCTCATCTGCGTAAAATTTCCCTGGATACTTAACTGCCCGGATCCCTGTCATCAGTTGAATCTTCTGGCGAAGGATTTGGTTCTTGGCTCGCAGACCTGGCTGAAAATCAAGGGCAAGGTCCGTCTGAATCCCGCAGTCGGCATGATCTAAATCCGCACTTTTCAGGTCATGGTCATTGTGAATGCCCTCACAAATTACTTTTCTCATAGCAACTACGGCAAGCATCACCTCAAAAACGCCATGAAAGAGTCAAAAGATCGGCGCGGTATTGAAGCGGGGGGTGCAACACGTTTTTCCACATTCGCAACTCATTCTAGCAGTGTTTTGCGTTGCCTTCCATTCATGGAACAGTGCTATTCCGCCGGGTCAATTGCCTTTGATACCAAAGGCGTACGTTCTGTTTCTCGTAGGCCACATAAATTAAAAATTTTCATTACTAGACGAAGCACCTCCGCAAGTACGTTGAAGTCGGCTCCGAAGAAAACGGTACCTTTCGTACGGAGCTCACTCAAATTGGACGACTACTCAACCCCATCGCCCGCGCACTCAAAACCCTGGAGGGACAACAAGTTACATGCTCCGATGTTTTCTTTATTTACATTGGGCTTGCCGTCGCCTTCCAGCGTGCATTTAGTGATCCAAGTGCGTCCTCCTTCCTTCCGTCCTCATCTATTTACATAATGTCGCCGTCAGCCGAAACTTTTTGTATTTCTCATCAAGCCGAAACCTTCGCGGCGTTTGACCGGCGCTTTAACATATTCATGAACGATTGTACTCCCGGCATGTTCCTCCTGTCATATTTTCTTGACCCAAGTAAGTTTTGCATTTTTGTACTGAGTATTGGCTGAGAACTCCGCGCAAGTTTATTATTCCGACATGGCCCTCAAGTTAAACTTACCTCCACGCTCCACTTTCTCGAAGGAAACTGCGCCCCAGATGGCCCGTGATCTCATCAGGTATGCGCGACGCATGCTCGCCAATGAGCAGCTTCGTGAGCAAGAAGGTGGGCCCGAGGAAGGCGAAGTTTTAGTCAAGCAGCTCATCGGTAATCGCTTTCATTTATTTGAACCCGTGTTCTAATTCTGATTCACAGCATATATGTATCGGGAAGCCCCGTTCAAGGATCCATGCACCAAACCTCTCTTCCGGCTCTCGTGGTGGCAGGCAAGAATAAACAATTCAGACGCCAATCAAATTGCCGTGAGCCTCCACCCTTCTGTTCTACATAACTCTCGCGCCAACATCTTGCCTAGAAACTCGGTATTAAACTGTTCAGCGTCTCCGCATCGGAGATGTGCGACGAGTGGCCGCGTGGAGTACAGCAAAGAAAAATGGTCTCGCTGCAGACTATATTATCAACATGGGCATTCTCGAGAAGTACTGGAAGTACGGCTTCAGCACCGCCAATATTTATAACCACACATCCCGCCTCGCACTGGAGACTTTTGACGAAACGACTAGTTTTCACAACTCGAGGAATTGATCGCTGATCAAGGAGAGCTCGCCTTCGTCATCGTAGAAGACCCCAACAACCCCGGAGAATTTATTATTCAGGCATACTCGGCACTCGAATCGGACAACCTCGCACAACTACAACACACCTATCTTTCGGCTTGCACGAATCTAGGTTCTGACGCTCCAACTGTAACTTTCGTTCACTCAGTCGTTCAACCAGCATTTTATCCGACTAGCGATTCAGCTCGCGATCCGGAACCATTTCCTACATTTTCAACTTCATCTTCTTCGCATGACGAAATTCCTCATCCTATCCCCATCTATGTCAAAAAGAAATACAAGCCTGTTTCACAGAAAGTTCGCCCAGTTCCCGGCACTTTACCAGACCAATTCCGCATCATTCGTGAAATCCACGGCGATCCACTCGCTGATATGCCGCATCTGGATCCGAATCCACCCCCCTTCATTCCCACCGGGCGCTATACTGCTGAACGCCGCGATGCTCTTGACGCTGCCCACTCAACCACCAACAGTCCCCTCTGGCCAGCCGAACGACAATTCATGCACAATTTCGTCTGCCTTCAGAATGGAGCGTTCGCTTGGGACGAGTCCGAACGAGGCCGCTTTCGTGAAGACTTTTTCCCCCCCATCGATATTCCTGTCATTCCGCACACGCCTTGGATTCAACGTAATATGCCCATTCCACCCGGCATCTATGACGAAGTCTGCAAACTTATCCGTACGAAAATTGCTTCTGGCGTCTATGAGCCCTCGAACTCTTCGTATCGTTCGCGCTGGTTCTGTGTTGTCAAGAAGGACGGATCCAGCTTGCGCCTCGTCCATGCCCTCGAACCTCTAAACGCTGTCACGATCAAACACAGCGGTGTCACTCCATTCACAGATCAACTCGCCGAGAACTTCGCAGGCCGCGCTTGTGGCGCCATGCTTGACCTTTACATTGCCTACGACGAACGCCTCCTTGCTGTTTCTTCCCGCGATTTTACCACCTTCCAGACCCCATACGGCGCTCAACGACTCGTTACTTTGCCTATGGGTTGGACCAATTCGGTACCAATCTGCCACGACGATGTTACTTTCATTCTGCAGCCTGAAATTCCTGAATACACCATCCCCTACATCGACGACGTCCCCGCCCGCGGCCCCGCTTCCACCTATCGACTCGACGACGGCTCGTACGAAACAATCCCCGAAAACCCCGGCATTCGTCGCTTTGTCTGGGAACACTTCAATAACCTCAACCGCATTGTCCAACGCATGAAATATTGCGGTGGAACCTTTTCTGGCTTAAAACTCACGCTCTTCGCACTCCAATTCACCGTCGTTGGCCACGTCTGCACCCCACAAGGCCGCATCGCCGATTCTCAATGTATCGCTAAAATCACCAATTGGGGCCCGTGCAAAAGCTTATCCGATGTTCGCGCATTTCTCGGCACTATCGGTGTTGTCCGCATCTTTATTCGAAACTTTGCCCATCGCGCTCACCCCCTTACACTCCTCACACGTAAAGATATGCCTTTCATCTTCGGTCTCGAACAAATTCAGGCGCAAGATGATTTAAAGTTTGCACTTATACATTCTCCCGCTTTACGGCCCATCGATTACACCTCCTCCGCACCCGTTATCCTCGCAGTCGATACCTCGTATATCGCCGTGGGTTTCCTCCTATCCCAATGCGATCCCAAAAACGTCTCTCGCCGCTACTATGCTCGCTTTGGCTCGATAACCCTCAATGATCGAGAAGCCCGCTTTTCCCAACCGAAACTCGAACTCTACGGGCTTTTCCGTGCTCTTCGCGCCTGGAAAATTTACCTCATTGGTGTCCGCAATATTATTGTTGAAGTCGATGCCCGCTATATAAAAGGCATGCTTTCCAATCCCGATCTCGCACCTAGTGCCAGCATTAACCGCTGGATACTGGCCATACTTACCTTCCATTTCGAACTGGTTCACATTCCCGGAGTCCTTCATGGACCCGATGGCCTTTCTCGCCGTACTCCGCAGCCTGGAGACGAACCCGAGCCCGAAGACGATTGTGACGACTGGATTGACCGAGTACACGGATTCATGCATATGTTGAACGACTCGCCTCATACTCGCCGTCGAAATGCGCCTATTTCCATCCTCGCTGCCGACATCGTTCCCGACAATCAAAACGCGCCCCCTTCCCTTTCCTACGACCTCGTTCCCCGCACGGATAACGCTCGTCTCGCTGATGTCCGCATCGACCGAGTTCGCCTCTGGCATGACAAATTACACCGCCCTCGTGACATGTCCGACGAGCAGTACCGAACTTTCGTGCGCTACTGCCTGGATTTCTTCTTGAAAGACGGTCAACTTTGGCATAAGGACCCTCAGTCTCACCATAAACTCGTCGTTGTCCCCGACCGCCGCCTCTTCATTCTTCGCTCCGCTCACGACGACGTCTGCCACAAGGGCTTTTATGCGACTCGCGCCCTCATCTCCGAACGATTCTGGTGGCCCGCCATGGCCAACGATATCGCATGGTACATCCGCACCTGTCACCTGTGTCAAATGCGCCAGACGCGTCAAGTTTTGATCCCGCCTACCGTTGCTACTCCTGCTCCAATTTTCGCCAAAGTCTATATGGATACGATGCACATGCCCATGAGCTCTGGATTCAAGTACATTGTCCAAGCTCGCTGTTCACTCACTCACTATCCCGAATTCCGCATGCTTCGCCAGGAAAACACGAAATCCCTCGGCGATTGGATTTTCCAGGACCTCCTTTGCCGCTGGGGTACTCTCGTCGAAATTGTCACAGATAATGGCACCCCATTTATCAAAGCGCTCAGTCACCTTGCGAAACAGTACCACGTTAACCACATTCGCATTTCCGGCTACAACTCCCGCGCAAACGGCATTGTTGAACGCCCGCATTTCGACGTCCGCGAGGCTCTATTCAAGGCTGTAAACGGTGAACAGAATAAATGGCATACTGCGACTTACTCAGTATTCTGGGCCGATCGTGTAACAGTTCGCAGACGACTCGGCTGCTCACCATACTTCGCTGTCACCGGAACTCACCCACTACTCCCGCTCGACATCTCCGAAGCGACTTATCTCCTCCCTCCCCCCGAATCCGTGCTCTCTACCACCGACCTCATCGCCGAACGCGCTATCGCCCTTCAGAAGCGCCGCGAGCACCTTTCGCACTTGCATTCAGCCGTCCTCGAAGAACGTCTCCGCGCTGCTGCCCGCTTCGAGCTCGAAAACGCGGCCAATATCCGTGATTATAACTTCAAGCGTGGCGACCTCGTTTTGATGCGCAACACCGCTATCGAAAAGTCGCTAAGCCGCAAGATGCGTAAACGTTACCTCGGCCCACTTATTGTCATCTCCTGGATTGCGACATTTCCTATGCCACTAATCGATGTTGCCTCGAGCGATTTGAAGTCGGTAAAAAAGGCGCGATCATTGCAGATGTGTGATGTTGTTCCGGAATCGGCGAGCCAACTGTAGCGAGAAAAATATGAATCAAATTGGTTTCAACTGGGCATGATAAGCCGCCTCTGCTACGTTGTTTGCAATGTTGCCTGACTCCTTTGCCTGATTGGTGCGCTCTTTCTTCTTTTGATTCTTCTTCCTACCCGGGCCTTTCCCCTTTTGGCCACCTCCTTTAGACCAGCACTGATCTCTCGTGTGACCGCGCTTATGGCAGTTCCAACACTCGACATCACTGCATGTAAGAAACAACCTGCGTCCGTGGTTCGTCCTTCCAAGGTTATAGTGTCCCGTGAACTCTCACCAACTCTCCAGAGTTCTCGAGCATGGGAAAGAGTCCTGATTGAAATATTCTAACAGCTTTAACAAGACCTCCCTCCATGCTTTGAGCTCGTTCTGACAGCCACAACAACAGTGGATGATGTCCGAGACTATGCTGGGATGGCTTCGGGACACTATTAGCTCATTAGACAAGCTCGATGTACTGGCACTGGATTTTTGAGTCCGAGGAAACAACATAGATAGCAAGACAAGGAGGAACCGTCAAACTCTAACCAGCATTTTCTCAGTTTCCGTGAATATGTGCAGTGGTTATGAACTCGGGTTAGTCTTTATATGGCTGTTCTCACTACCCCGGGAGTTGTGTATTCCACATTTGGCTTGCACACCACTTGACTGCAACAACAATTGTTGTTGGATTGTACTCACTGATGCCCAACATAAGGACAAGACACAAGGACATCAGCAAAAGGAAGAGTGCTCAATCCACTGAGTGCACAAGACCGAGATTCAATTTATTGGGTGCCGGAAAAAGCCGGAGGTGGCAGTGCACATATGACTAAGCTTGCATCGCGGGAGCCAGCAACGCCGACGCCCGTGATCGCCGTCCGCGATATCGAGGCAAGGCGGTTGCATGTAGTAGCAAGCCCTCTATACAATACAGTGTGAGGCAGAATGAAGGCAACACCGTTAAAACTGAGCTGGATGCAAGATTATCAATGTGGATGTCATTTTTTCTCTCCGATTTTCGCGTTCTCCGTCTCATCCGACTCATATGTGGCTAGCTGTGACTCGAGGCTAACTCCCATACACCCTCGGGCACTCATAGGTGCTCAGTGAGGGGGGGAGCGCAGTCGTAGTCCAGTTTCGCTTATTCGATGATGGTGGTATTCGGTAGGTAGGTAGGTAGGTAGGATTACACGGCCGGTCCCGCTGAGGAACGCCGGGGCCCAGGAGGTAACGAAATGTACATGCGCTAGTGTACATTATTGCCCCTGGACTCCTTCACAACTCCAAAAGCCGAGCTCACGGACACAATCTCGCAGATTCGCCGCGGTAGAACCAAGGAACTGCAAAGAAGTAGAAAGAATTAGCACAGAACAGGGGGGCCCTGACAGATCAAGCACGAAACACAGGGATGGCATAGAATAGTTGAAGGACATCATGAGAAAATTTAGCTACGAGTGCAATACTAGGTCGGGAGTTGATTATGACTTTAAGGAACTCTGTGTTGGAGTCCTCTGTCAAGCGGCATTCTAGATTAGGTTCGGAAACCTGCGATCATCGAGATCATACGACAATGCATGTTCATCGGCAAGGCATCAGCAATATATGCTGGAACATATCAGTCAAGATTCCCCATCACTGATGGCGATAAGCCTGAACGCATGGTTGCGGAAGCGCTCGCGACCCTGTCATGATCAGCAACAGCGGTAAGGTTCTCAATCACAGGTTATCTTCACCACTGATATAATTAATAATTATTTATAGCTCTGGATTCGAATACAGCATAATTCATACACATTCAGGTGGAAGGGTTTTCCTGATGAACGTGGCCAGAGAGACGAAACAGTCCGAGCACCATGTTATAAAATTACGTGTCTGCAGACTGAATTTCATTATCCCAAACACTCCAAAAAAGAAAAAAAAGGAAAAAAAAAAAAGAAAATAAGATATAAGAAATAGATTTCCGTGATGTGATCAAGATGTGATACCCATGTGATGCGTGACTATGCCTCCCACGCTTTCGCTCGTGCCCTCACACGCTGTCCTCGTCGTTTCCCGCCGCAATCCCGGCTCATCTCTGTGGCATTATTGGGCGCGGGCATCACCACGGAGAGCACAGGCCCAATAACGACCCCCGAGGACAGGGGATGAGTGGCGAGTGTCACCCGGGTGTTTGTGGTTGGGATCGGAGATCCAACTCCAAGTCCAGGTCAGGCTGTTGCTGGGCAGGATTGCGACGGCAGTAACCATATGACGATTGCTTAAGCAGTGGCTGTCTCAACAGATAACCCTGTTCAATCTCTACTTTGCTTAAACCAGTCGCTGCACCACTGGCTCTAGCCCAGCGAGCGAGCAGGTGCGACTCAGATTAACGATGGTTTAAGCACAGATCAACATGTTTACACAGTGTTCAAAGGGTGTTCAAGCAGAGTTCAAACAGAGTTCAAACAGCGCCCAAAAGCTGAATTCTAAGAGAGGCCCCCGCGGGGTTCGAACCAGCGGCTGCTAAAAAGTCGTTCTGAAGCAGGAGTCGTAACCACTGAGCCAACAAGAACTGATGGTGCAGCTTAAAATCATCCTGGAATGGCCTTTCCTTGGGCCCACTTATTGTCAGGATTTCACAAGTCCAAACTTGTCTTGGATAGAGATAGGACAGCAGGTCTTATACATGACACTGATTGTCCCAGGGATTCATCTCATATCAAGATGCCCTGGGCCACTTTGAGCCTCTATTTAGCTATCAAGCTGAACAAGGACGGTACCACAGAAAATTTTGATGGGTGCCATTATCCACTTCAGTGTGATTTATCTGTGCTCTTAAGATCCTCGACTACTCAAGAAGATAGCAGGGCAGCTATTATGCTCTCACAATGTACTGTGTGGCCGGTGGGATGCGGATATATACAGTATATCTGCATCACTAACCAGTTCTGAGAGACCCAGCAACCTGGATATAGAGATGTGATTCTGAACCGCTGATATTGGTTGTGTGGCCCAGTGGTTAGTGCTTCATTCATCCCCTGTTTCTCCAGCGGCGGTCACCCTTGTCTGGGTTCGAATCCCCCTGTTGGCAGTGCTTTTTTGAATGAACGGGTTTAAACAGTGTTCACGGTTCAAGCAGGTTTAAGGAGAACCCTGCTTAAACACGGTTTCTGATGACCTCTGATCAAACCAGTATTACCCCCTCCCGAGGTTACCCACCTCTCAGGTGCTCCCTGGCATTCTGCTTAAGCAGAGCAGAGATTGAACCGGGTTGACTGTTTAAGCCAACGTCATATAGATTCTTGCGACGGGAGACATGGAGCGGCGCTGGCACAAGCGAAAAGCGTGGGAGGCGGGGGTAGTCAGGCATCACATGGGTAACACATCTTGATCACATCACGGAAATCTATTTCTTATTTCTTATTTTCTATTTTGATCGCGACTCCGGAGGAACCCACTTTTTTCGTTGAAACGGTGCCTCCGTTATGCGTTACATGCCAGAAAAACTGAAACGAAACAGTGTGTGCGTTACGCGTTACGTTTCACCCACATTGGTACAGTGCGCAATTAGTTCTGATACAATAAGGTTCAAAGTTTCTGCGTACCGAAGCAGCTTCCTATCCGCAGAATTCTGTTGTAACGTGTTCATTGACTGGTCGAGAAAGCTGGCCAAAGGCCCATGGATTGCCTTCCTTTTTTGCAGGAGGACTTGGCATCGCCATCAACGACGATGATTTCGGTGTTGACAGCTTTAGCCGTCGAGTCCGAGGTTTTCTTCTTGTCGGACATGAATCGGAGAGCTTCACTTCGAGCTGTGAAAGGAGCATTGGGACACTTTCGACTGTCTGCTAGGTGCTGAGGAAGAAAATTGTCCCGGCCCTCGATAGATGCACCAGGGCTATTCTCTTCGTCGCCGCAGTAATTACACTCCCAATTATACTGCCCAGAGCGGTCAGTCTTTTTTCGAGCCGCTTGAAATGGTTGATGTAGAAGGATGGAGCCTTTCGGCCAGCTCCCAAAGCCTCGGACATGGCAGGAAGTGAAAAAGATGCGGGCAAATTACAATTTCATTGATTGCTGAACCTTTAGGTTTGGCTACCCAGGGGAACTTGGATTTCGGGAGCTTTCACTACATGTACAAACAAAGATTTAGTCATGCAACATTGGTCATGGTAAAATAAAATCGTAAGAAAATGGGACAAGACCTGGGAGTAAATCAAAATGCAAGGGTATGTTTTCCAACTTCTTACCGGCTTGAATCCTGGTGTACCTTCCCGTTTCATTCACAGAAGGCCCAGAAATTCTCCCAGTTCAATTTTGGTCATTAGTCATTCCTGCTTTATGATCGGGCTACTATCCGTTAGTTAGTCATTTCTGCTTAATGTTCGCGTGTTCCATGTACTTGATGCAACCTCGACGCGATGCACGTCTCTGCCAGTGTCAAAAGCACCTTGGATCCCTCTCCAAAATTGATGGGCATTCATTAGGGCGCGGCCTCCGAGATTTATCTGAGGGTGAGTTGTCTTTTCACTTTGGTGCCTCATAACTACAGGGCTTCATTATTGGTAGTCTGTCACTGCACTGGTAGTTGTTTAACACCAACATTTACAGTACACATGTGGCAGCTCCAGTTACTGATCACTATCATTTGGGCCATGAACTGCATCAGAGCTAGGCCAATTGGAGCCTCGTACCAAATTTACTTCCAATGTAGTTGCACAGGTGACCTGGTCAGGATAAAAAACACGGGGGATCCTAAATAGGCCAGTATTGACAGAAGTCATGGCTCAAGGACCTTCTTGAATGTTTCCTGGAGAAAAAATCCAAAGCTCACAGCTCCCAGATACACCACTATACATTAATTCTCAAATAAGCTTAATTATTACTAGCCTGCAGTTTTGAGGGACCAAAGTCAAGGTAAATCTAAGTACCCTACAAAATTTGGAGGGCGTGCCCTAACATCCTACGCACTGGTCGCAACTTCTCGAGGGCGCAAACGCGAACAGTGACATTCTCGTGACATCCTATCAAGAACCGGAGTGACTCATTTATTCCGACGCTATGCGATGGCATAAAATAGTTATCTTACTGGGACTTGTGGCTACCGAAAACGAAATCAGCAGGTGCAAAGGTGCAGAGAACAGGTTCGAAGATCAGTTCAGGGTGGAATGGTCGAGAACAAATGGGAAATGGGAAGTCCGGCGATCGTGTTTGGGAAAACGTCCGGGAGAATGTCCGGGGCTGACATAATGGTCCTGTCGGCACGTTGATTTATTGATCGGCATGGCCTTGAATGGTCAGCCGCCCCCTGCCCGAGGCTTTGAGCAAGGTCTCACTGTCCCGCACTCTGGGGCAACACTCCCGATGCTGATTATATGCAAGGGTTGTTTTTCTTGCCTCCACTGTTCCCTGTCGACCCACAGAGTAGGTGCAACGATGAGCATTTCATCAATTCGGCAATGATGGAGTGAATTTACTCAGTAGGAAAGGATGGAAAACATTTTGTCTAGTATTACCGTGTCAGTGCATGTATTAACATTTAACATGTACTAGGTGGCTCTGCACTGCCGGCCCACAGGCAGGGCAGTGGGAGAGGTGGCATCAGTTCATTAAAACTCCGACCTGCCGCCGGACCTGCCGCGGGATTTGATCGCGGCCCATTTGTCGGACTTTCCATATCCACGTGTAACGGTACGCTACTCTATGCTGCTACCCGAAACCCATATACCCCTTATTTCCCTATCTGTCTCTAACTCGTTCGACCTCCATCACTTTCCCTAATTAGTTGGGTGGATGTTGGCTGAAAAAGGAAATCACTCATATATTCTATTCTACCACCCCAATCCCTAAATAAATTCGTTTGAACCTGGCAATAGCCTTAGAATACCTATTAGTTGTGGGGTGCCAATGTGTGCCATGAACCACCAAGGGGTGCAAAAGATAGGCTGACTTGGGGGTATGCTCACCCAAAATGGAAATCACTCATATATTCTCCTGTGCCACCCTAGTCCCCAAATAAAATACTTTGACCAGCCCAGTACCCTTAAAATACCTCTCAGATATGGGGTGCCAATGTGTGCTATGAACCACCAAGGGGTGCAAAAGATAGGCTGACTTGGGTGGATGTTGGCTGAAAAAGGAAATCACTCATATATTCTATTGTACCACCCCAATCCCTAAATAAATTTGTTTGAACCTAGCAATAGCCTTAGAATACCTATTAGTTGTGGGGTGCCAATGTGTGCCATGAACCCCCAAGGGGTGCAAAAGATAGGCTGACTTGGGTGGATGCTCACCCAAAATGGAAATCACTCATATATTCTCCTGTGCCACCCCAGTCCCCAAATAAAATACTTTGACTAGGCTAATAGACTTAAAATACCTATCAGTTGTGGGGTGCCAATGTGTGCCATGAACCATCAAGGGGTGCAAAAGATATGGGTGGGCCTGCTGGATGCTGGCCCAAAATGGAAATCACTCACATATTCTCCTGTACCACCCCAGTCCCCAAATAAAATATTTTGACTAGGCTAATGGCCTTAGAGTACCTATCAGTTGTGGGGTGCCAATGTGTGCCATCAACCATCAAGGGGTGCAAAAGATAGGCTGCCCCCTGCCAAAAATCACAAAATCACCCTATATTCAAGATCACCCCCACCCGCACCCAGGAAAATTAAGCGGACCCCCTCAGCACGCTTGGAAGGCTTGTCAGCTATGGGGTGCCGATGTGTGCCATGAACCCCCAAAGGGTGGAAGAGATATCGACGTCGTTACCGCTTTGGGCCTGGTCTCCCACACCAAGACCCCCTCGTAGCTCCGCGACCGGCGTGTGTGCGGGGATTCCGCGAGCCGAGAAAAGGTTCGCATGCATGAGATCTTGCGGGGTGCTGATGTGTGCCATGAGCGAAGCACTTCGAGGTAGGGCCCCCCCCCCCTTACAGGATAATAAGGATAAGATACCGAGTTGACCTATGTCCTCGCCGCGGTCCGAACACTTCAGGGAAGTAGCAACAAACGCAGGCCCGCTTATATAGTTTTCGTGTACGCATATGTGAAGTTTCAAATGAAAATTTCCCACATGATGATACAAGTAGTTCAGGTTTTCCAGCTGGTCTGTTTTGCAGTCTGACTCCCAGTGATTAAAGTTGATTTCAGTGAAGCAGGAATATGATTTCATTCAACTATGAAGTTACAGTATCAGTTGTATTGAATTTACTTGAATCAAATGTTAGTTCAGATTAGTGTTGCCGCGACTCGGTAAGTCGGAAGTTTGGCTAAGTCGACTTGTGGCAACTTTCGACTCGACTTGACTTGACTTGGTCCCCGACGAGCCACAGGACGTGGTCATAGAGCAGCAAAGCTTGGTATTGTTACCACGGCAGTACCAATTATTTTGAAGAATATTACTCTGCACAACGTGTGCATTTGAATTGGATTGCTTACGAACAAATCAAGTCTTATCCATTTACCATGGTGAGACATCTTTTGGTATCACCTCCTTAATTAATTTAATTCAACCGGCACAGGCACAAATAACTCAATCTTAGCCAGCGTATTATGGTTCAATTTACCCTGCACACTACCATAACACTAGCTCAACAACACAGTTTCAATAAGTTGCCTTGCTGCCAATTTCTGGATGAAATTCAAATCAGCTCGATGGTATTAATTGATACTACCTTTCATTCATCAGACTTTTGACATTTTTGTTGTGGGGTTGTACAACACCAAACAACACCAAAAAACAGCATGAAACCTCGCAATGTCACAACTCACAACAGCTGTCCCAATTTTGACAACCTCAAAAAAAAAAGAAAAAACCCCATTGTACTGGGGAGAGTTCACCATTTCATGGCAGTACCTTTTTCGTTTTGGCAGGAACTTTTTTTGCTCGAGGTGTTGCGACGTTGTTGGTAACGTGACAACACCAAACAACACCAACAATTGGCCAACAATTTTGTCAAATGGCTGATGTTGTGGCTTGCACTGGTTGAAGTATTCAAGTTTTTGATCTCAAAAACTGATGAAAAACCAGGTTCCTACCCAGCCGCGGTTTCGAGGTTCATAAGACAGAGTAGCGGTATTTTAATCGAGATTTCGGGCGCAGTGACATTTTGACGTGTGACTAAAAAAACGTGATGTTATAGAGTGACAAAGTTGGGATGAACACCTGCCTTGCCCATATATAGCAACCGACTAGATGGACAGATCGCATCAATACCGTGCATGCGGTTGGTATTGAAAATGCCGTGGGGGCGTACTCCCCGGTAATACCCTCCACTAAACTCCCCACTTCCACTTGTCCTCAGAGCAACCCGCCGTCGGGCGCTGCCGGTTGCCGCCGGACGCCATCGCCCCGATCGGGACGGCCCATCAATTGGGCCTGGACCCATCACTCGGACCTTCCCGCGTCCCCGCGCCGCTCTGATGCCGCCGTCGCACGTGTCACACTCTTGATCGCTGTGATGCCCACCCCCCGCCTCTCTCCCCGCCTTCCCCCGCCTTGCCAGAGTGCCCAATCGGGGTCTGCCGCTCTGACCGGCATTCGCACGTCAGATACACCCTTCCAGCTACTTGTCCGGCCAGCTGCCGTTGTTGCGCCACACTTTTGATCGCTGTGATGCCCACCCCCCGCCTCTCTCCCCGCCTTCCCCCGCCTTGCCAGGGTAATCGGGGTCTGCCGCTCTGACCGGCGTCCGCACGTCAGATACGCCCTTCAGGCTACTTGTCCAGCCGGCCGCCTTCGTTGCGCCACACTTTTGATTGCTGTCACACGAGGCACACGCATGTTGCGACGACGCCGCCCCCTCTCCAACGCGGAAGGACTAGAAGACGTGTATTTAAAATGAATAATACAAAAAATATCGCGTGTATAATAGAACAAATGAATAAAAATGGGTGAGGTGGCGGCCGCAGGCGGGCGAGTCGGGTACGTAGAGCGCCGTCAGTTGTCGGACGGCGTGCCCTCCGCAGGCGGCGCAGGTGGAGCCCCCGCACCGGTGGATGCCCTCTCCCCCGAAGGCGCGTTCTCCTCATCGCTGTCCTCGATGATGGCCCTGCTGCGGACCCGCGACTGGGACGCCTTGAGGCGCGCGAGCGCCGCCTGTGTCGCATTGTCGTCGCGGGGCGTGGCAGGGGCCATCTTGGTGCGGGGCTTTGCCACCGCGGGGCGCCTCTTTGCAGCCACGTCTACCGGCGTCGCTGACGTCCTTGCACCAGCTTTGCGCGCGCGTTTCTTGGGCGGTGGCATGTTGTCGCGGTCGTTGTCGTGGTCTCCAGCAGCAGCAGCGGCATCGTCGTCGTCCCCGTCCCCCTCGGCACCCCCGTTCTCCTTGTCGCTGTCGTCGCGCACCCGCTTGCGAGGGACACCTGCGTCGCTGCGTCTGGCGCGGCTCTTGGCCGTAGCACGCCCAGCGGCGACATCGGCGTCCCACTTTTCTTTGTGCTCTGCGGCCTCGACGGGGCTCAGCTTCCTGAACGCGCAGTCGCCGCTCTTGAGCGCGTCAAGAAGCTTACCCAGTGCCTTCAGCGATGTGCTGAGTTCACTGGGGTTGCCAAAGGGAGGGCCGGTCCAGCCTTCAAGGACGACGCCATGCTGCTGCACAACGTCCTCCTCGTACCACGTATACGCCATCCTCGCGTTCGGGTTCTGCGACGCGTCAACTAGAGGTGGAGGTTAGCCTCGGCAACTGAACGGCGCACACCACACGCATCCAGGCCCTTTGAAATGCGATCCCGTATCTCCCCCTTCATCCAATCCGCCTTCTGCTTCGATGTGCGCAGCAAGTCTACGGCGGAAGGTCAGTAAGATGTGTAAGGGAGGTAGAGCACTCAAGACGTACTGACGGGGTCGCACCCCGCGACTGCGAAGGCTTCGATCTTCATTCCGACTTGCCCCGTATCCCACTTCTTCCGTGTCGCGATGGGCATGTAGTTTTCGAGCTGGGGCTGGTAAAGTACCACTCCGGCGCCATGTGGAACTCGGCATTATTGCGCACGATGCACGAGAAGCCTTCAATACCAACGCGATTCCCAAGGGCGGCCATCTGGAGCAACAAGGTGAGTATTTAAGTGCCGCGAAGCGTACAAACGCACCAGAATCTTGATGTTCCGTACGACATTTGCCACATCCTGGATCTTCGCCCGCGGTGTGGCGCGCCGGAGATTAAAGTTACGTTGCTTGAGATCACGGAACCGCTCGACCAGCGCATCCTTTTCTACGTCGGTGAGCGAGTTGTACTCGTCGATGTGGTCTGCGTGAAGCTCAGGCACCGTTTGCTTATCCCTTCTGTTGTGAGTTAGTAGAGTTGTCGAAAGGTACACGATTCCACTCACGCTCTCTATTCTCCGCGGCCTTCTCACTCTTGAATGGTTGTACGGGTTAACCTTCTCCTGGTGGTTCACCATTTTTGCGCCGCCCTGGAAGAACACATCCAAAAAATAACGGGGCTTCAAGTCGAATCGTTCTGCCAGCTCGCTCGCCTTCTCGTTCGTATACATTCTCCAGTCGTCAACGGCGGCATCAATTTCTGCCTGCCTCGTCTCCCTCTTCTCGCGTTTTTCTTTGAGTTGGGTGGAAGTGAGAGGTGCCGATTTTTTGACAGGAGGTTTGTCGATCCGAATTCGGGCGGCGCTGGCGGCCACGATGGTGGAATAGGTGGCAGGCATAATGGTGGGGGTAGCAAGAGGAAGTCACTGAACTTGTTGAAGTGAACATCAACGCGAAGTGAGCATCGCATTGGGACGATGGATGTGGGGATCATAGTTCTGCCCATCACGCCTTCTCAATCTGTCAAATGTCTGATAGGTGGGTGCTTCACTCTCACGTCTCGCAGAAATCATCATAAGAAATCGTAAGTACGGTACATTGGGTAAGATCGTGTATACGTTGTGAAATAGGTATGTTCTCTACACGCGCTCATAACCTCGAGGAGGGTCGACAGGATCTCGTCCGGGATACCAAGCTGGACGAGCTCCTCGGACCATTTAGCGGCGTGGAAGGCGCGCATCACCATGCGGATGGAGGCCGCGTGGTTGTCAAGGCCGTGGGAGGTGATGAAGGTATCCAGGTCCACCTGGTCGTACGCATGGCGAGACGGCGAAGCGGCCGAAGCGGCGAGTGGGGACATGAGGCGCAAAGGGATGGGGGATGGCGAATAAGGCGGGGTACCGGTCGACGTGCGGGAGTGTGGAGGTGAGGCTGAGAACGGGGCGGAGTACTTGGCGCATCTATTATGATTGTAGTCAAAATATAGTCTGTTTTAGAGCGGGAGACTTACAAAGAGTGGGAAGGGTGAGCGCACTGCGTAAAGCGGTGTTCGACTGACGCTCGGTCGCAAGCGCAGTCTCCAGAGCGGCCACCTGAGACATCAACATCTCGGTTTGCTCCTCGAGGTCGTGGATCCGGGTGAGCCGATCGCGGCTCTCTGCCTCAGCGTAGCCCAGCCGCTCGAGCACCGTGAGGATGTCGTCGCCTGAAGAGTCGAAGATGTCCTCGTCGTCATCCGGGATGACAACGACGGGGACGGGAGCTGATGCGGCAAGGATTTCATCGAGGACGCCAATCGGGCGACCGTGGAACTTGTAGTGTGCCGAGGCGGGACTGGAAGGCTGTGGAATGAGAGTGGTAGAGGCAGGGTTGGGGTGGGCACCGGGACCTGGCTGATTGAGGGGCCAGCCACGTCGATTCCCGTTGCTACGCCATTTGTTGACCGTGGGGACGCCGACAGCCTCGATGAAGGTCTGCACGATTCGGGCGATGGGACCATGACTGGCGGGGTTGTTGGCGACGAACGATGGCGGGAGGTAGGCGGCGCAGCGGAGGAACTGAGGATGCACGGGGGTATTGGGGACAGTGGTGCCCTCGATGTGCATGATCATGGTGGAGCCACCAAACGCGCGATCCCAGAGAGTGGCCTGGATGAAGAAACACGTTAAAAGAGGAAAAGGAGCAGGGGAGGCAACACACCAAGTCAAATACAACATGTTGCATTCGCTCGTGGAGGGCCCTCCTCGCCTCGTTCCCGATGGTTCCGGTAGGCAGCATCTGGCGCAGGTCGTCGAACTCATGGAAGTACGAGTCTGGGGCAGGTATGTGGTTTCCGTCGGTGCTAGCGCCACCAGCGAACCAGGCGACGTCGGCAGCGAGAAATTGTTTCCGGTGGTTCTGAAAGACACCATCCTCGCGTTAGAAAACACCAGACGGCGCCGAAGGTCGTATAGTCCGAGCGGGCCAAATTTAAGATTTTCCCACGCAATGGGGACGACGCTGGGTCCGTAGCCGTCGCGAACGGGGGCGGACGAATGTTGATGCCTGGGAGCCCCCAGTCGTGAATGAAGGTGCCGGGGGGCATGGGTGGTGAGTGGGCGGTGGTGAGAGAGATAAAGAGATGAACCGTGTACAGCCACTGATGTGCATGTGCACATGCGCGGCATGGCTCGATTGGGAAATAGGGGCCTCGGAATCGTGTAAATCGCGTCGGACTCGTAGTTTTCGGGCTCTTCCGGGCCTTTGAGCAATGGTTGAAGGCTCTTATATATGAAACACATTTACGAGAGGCATACCGGAAGGTGTTAGGATTTTTCCCACAGAGATTGCAGTCAATGTTACGTGACAGCGCTAATAATGCTTTACGTGCTCGGGGATGCGTGTGGGCGGTTAATTAAAGACACTTAACAGCGCAGGAAGAGTACCTAAGTCTCAAAAAAAATGTACGGCGTAGATTGGAGTCCACAAACCGCCGATTCGGCCTGGTTTCTGAAAACATAGACCGACCATTTCAAAGGCTCTCAATGATCGGACGGGTCTGGAAGCCAGGGAATGATGGTTTTTGACCTTCACGTTGATTCTGGTGTGTTTTCAAAGGATTCGGAGGTGGTTGAGTTTTCGCCGAAAAACACCTCATTTAGGTATTTCGAGGGGACCGCGGGGTATGTAGGCATTCAAATTGTGCTGGGAGTGATGAATAACCGTATAAGAGATAATATTTGTCAAAGAACTGGGGTATTTGGAGCTGAAGTCCGCAGGGTCATCCGGAATGGCTGGAAAGCGGCCTAGTTGGATAGTTGAAATTGGACTGAACTTATTTCGAACTTCAGACCGTTTCTCAGATAATCTGGACTACTGGTCCCCTTGCTACAGATCAACATATAATATGAATAC
This sequence comes from Mycena sp. CBHHK59/15, assembly GCA_029204085.1. Lineage (NCBI taxonomy): Eukaryota > Fungi > Basidiomycota > Agaricomycetes > Agaricales > Mycenaceae > Mycena > Mycena sp. CBHHK59/15. The sequence continues at coordinate 49,234 of JARGXW010000785.1, forward strand.
AGGTAAAGTGGAGTGTTTCTATAACATTTTCAAATATTTTCAGCCGATGGGCGTGCGGCGGTAGCTTTGGTTTGGTTTTCGGGTCCTCTTTTGGCAGGCGGCGGAGCATTAACGAGGCACAGCGGACTCGTGACTAGCCGGGATTTTTTGTACATTTTTCTGAGGATCATGGAGACTCAAATTCATGATCTAGCTTACTGGTAAATGATGTGTAGTCGAGAGGACCCTCCAGTAATAAGATTTGAGCTGAACATCGGCCATCTAATTTAAATGCCGTGAACGGTCCGAGCTCCCGAGCCAATCGGGTTGCTTGCCGAGTTCCCCACATTTCAAATCCCACAGGGCAAAATGAGCGGAAAGGACGCGAAAACAATGCATTACTAGTCCTCAAATGTAGTTAAATGGTCCATCAAGTCAACCAGGCGGTCCTCGTCAACGCCCTCGAGCTCCCGCACCTCAATCTCCGGCCAGTCGTCGTTGATATAGTCCTCGTCGATGTCCACATCGACGCGCGGGGACTCGTCGTACTCGACTGCTACCGCCGTTACCCCGAGAACCGACACAATCCAGATGGGCGGAGGGACGCCGTTGCCACGATTCGGGTCGCGCCCCTCGCGTTCACCAGGAAAGAGGTTGCCGCTGAACCCCACCAGCCTCGATGTCGTAACAAGACGTTTGCAGATGGACACGCTGATGCGAGATGCGTGGAACCAGCGGCGTTGAAGCTCGGTGGCGAGGGGTGGGTCCACGAGTAATGTTGATGCGATGGCCCTGTAATAGTCGACATGCTCGTCGAGCATGGACGTAATTAACCGTGAAATTTCAACGTTGAGGCGTTGAATCTCCTCCTTCGCCCGTTTGATCCCAAAATACAGGACCATGGCCTCGCGCCGTGCCGGCTGAGTCCATGCCTGCTCGCGGATGTCCTGTCGTGTCTCGCGTAGCATGTCGAAGTCGACCAGGGACGTTGCGTTGATGATGTCGGCGAATACGAGACGTTCCCGAGGCGGAGTGAGCGTGGCGCCAGCCTCGTTGTAGATGCCTATCGCACGGCGAATCGCATCGGAACGGGTCTTCAGGGCCTTGGATATCTGGTCGCGCATCTTGTAAGCTGTCAATCACGTTAGAGATGGACTTCGGTGGGACGTAATTGGCTACGTACCAACCCCGCTCATTCCCATCTTCGTCAACTCAAACAGTCGCATCACCACCAGCCTCTCCACCTCCGCAACTGCAGCACGGTACCTGCGTTCAGTCGTGACAACTAGCGCATCCTTGTACTCTTCGCTGTCGGGGGCCCAGCGTACCTCAATGCCATTTTCTTCTTCGAAGCGGCAGGTGTTCTCCTCGGCTACCGTGTACCTCGTGTACATCGTTCGGTAACAGGTACGCACTTCTGCGATCTGCTTTCGGGTAAATCCGTGGTTGATGATATTGTAGTCGAGGCGCAGGAAGTCCGTTTTTGCGGCCTCGGATGCGGCCCTATGATTTTACAAGGTTAGCGTTGATCCCTTGCCAACTATGTGACTTACAAGGTAGTGTGAAGCTTGTGAAGAAGGTCCATGTAGTCCACAGTCTGCTTAATCTCATCCGGCTCAGAGCGGAGGGACTCGAAGTACTTGATCTCCGTGATGTGATCGTTCTCGTAGTCCTCGGCTGTGGTTCCCAGGCTGCGCTCGAGCTCGGAGAGCTGCTCCCGATTGAGCGCGATCTTCTCGAGTGCTTGTCTGTAGTTCTGGTAAATAAAATTGCCTGGAAAATTGAATTAGACAGCAAAGATAGCAGAAAGGAAACATACCTGATGATGCGTGCTTATCTTGATCATGGAACTGGAAGTGCTCATCAATTTGCTGCTGCCGATGAAACGCCGTTGCGAGCCGAGTGCTTGAAGCTAAATGATTAGATAACGAGAAAGTGCGCTCGCACTCTTCAAAATCTTCAAGGCCGACACCCTCAACATACAGCGGGTGCCAACCGATCTGACAAGCCCGGTTGGTGCATGCCCGTGAAACACGGGGACGACACCTTGTAAACACATCACGGTGACATCAGCGCCAAGAGAACTGCGCCGCAACGTCTTCCAAAATGCACACATGATGTCATAGCCAAGGCCGATGTCGGCGCCGTAATTGTCGAGGAGAAATCTGACCATCGCAAGTGGATATTTCATTCTAGATAATGGAGGTGAGTCTCAAGTTAGATGGGGAGCAAAAAAAACGCGCAGTTCGCCACTTCTAATCATGTCGCACATGACTAGGACGTGACCGTGTCGGCAAACCGTTAGGAAGATGCTCGCGATCGCGAAGAGCGCGAACATTTTTTTTCGCGCTTCGGGACCGGCAGCCTTCCAGCGTTCAACACAGGTGTTGAGGCACTTGGCGAGTTCCTCGGCTTCAGCCCCGCTGAGCTCATTGACATTGAGCCATGCAATGTCCCCATCAGGCCGATCCGTGTCCTCGTGGTCCGAATGATCTTCTTCTTGGCGTGACGATGCCGGGCTTTCCGCATTGGGGACAACAGTGGGGATCTCGACTGTGGCGGGCGGTGCAGCGGTAACCAGGATAGCAGGTGGTTGGGTCGCGTTCTTCTTCCTGCTAGCTCGTGCCTTCTAGAACATGGGAGGGGAATGAGTAATGATGCCTCTGAATGCAGTAGTACAAACCCGTTGTGCGTCAGCGACCTCATCTTTGAAAACATCGACTTGAGGCGGTGTCAGCTAGCGGAACGAGGTGGACGTGCGATTGTCAGCGCGGAGGCTGCCGGTCCGGAAGGTTGCTTCAACAAGCTTTAGTGAATTGTTACCGTCCATACATCCGAGGAAAGAAAATTTGAGGTGGGGCTCGTTCTTGAGTTTGTATAGACATGGTGCGCAGACGTTGTGAATATACCACGCAGCGTCACGGCCCATGGTGAGGTGCGCACGGGCATCCACACGTCGCATGACCTCCAGATAAGCATCGTACGCTGTGGATAGCTGTTCAGCTAAGTTGGAAATCCGCGGGGACTGAACACGTAAGTAAGATTGTAGTAAATCTGGACAGAAGGTACGTACCTCAGCGAGGTTCGTGAGCGTTCGGCTCAGAGCACCGAGGCTATAACGCAGGCAGACCCGATGGATCTGCCGGTAGACCTTGAAGAGGCGGAGCGGGAACGCGAGGGACACCTTCTCGGGACTTGCCCCGATGTATCCGTGCCTCACCAGGGTTTCGTTCGTGCGCTGAACGTTGTCCGCGTGTGCGAAGCGATGCATTGTGATTCCTGCAGGGAGGAAATTAGTAAAGGAAAGATATAATCAAGTATTATTACGCACCATCGAAGCCAATTACTTGAATTGTCCATGCAAGGGGGTTTTCGTCCGAATTGAGAGGACCGTCGCATCCAAGAGCAAGGTAGGCATCGACCAGACACGGCATTTGCTCCTTCCAGGCATCCACCATTGTCTGCACTCGAAATGCGCGTCGGCGGGCATCCCCACGTCTTCGGAAAGTTAGTTTATACATAGTGCGAGGAAATATATGTACCCTGGACGGCACTTCTCGAAGATTTGAGTGAAGATGGTGTCTTTGCCGGCGTGGCTATGGTAAAGGCCTTCCTCACCGGGAGGAAGCGTTTGGAGCGCTGCCTCCTCGTCGCTGTCGACGTCCTGCCATCCATCAGCTGGATAGTACTCCGGGGCGTCCGGCATTTCAATATCGTAATCGCCCTGGCCGAAGAGTTGTTCACGCTGAAGGAAGCTCAGTGCTAGATTAATTGTAAGCTGCAGTAAATGCATACAGAAGTAGGGACGCACCGGTTATCTGGCCAGTAAGCTTATCACTCTCCTTTTGGATCTGAGAGCCCGTTTTGTTAAGGGCAATGCTTTTGGGCGCTGGCCTGGAGCCATAAGAGACTCTGTGGCGGCTAGAGAGGCCGGACACCTTCTTCCTCTTTGTTCCAGACACCATGGGCCTGCGCAGCGCCTGAGAGGACGAAAATCAGATGTACGCGTGGTCTTATCATGGCGCCTTGATGGCGCGTCGGCCGCGCAGCGCTGGAGAGGGCGAGGATCATGAGGACGAGATCAGACGACCGAGTGGCGCCTTGATGGCGGGTCGCTTAACCAGAGAGCGGGAAATACGGGAAACAGATATATTCATGTAGCTAACTACATATTGCTGAGTGGCTAGGAATGCCGGCATGCGGGACCATGAGCAGCAGTGAGGTTAGCGGGTGGCAGAGGCAGAGGCGGGCGGCAGCGGCGGGCGATGGCAGAGAGGGGGCGCCAGAAGCAGAAGGCAGAAGCGGAAGGCAGAAGCGCAGAATGGCGGCCGGGCCGGCAGGAACAGCGGCGAGCAGCGCGGGCAGGATAGGGAGAGGGAGGGACAGAGAGAGAGGGCGGGGCAGGCGCGCATCACGCCAAGGATCAAGAGCGTGGCACGTGCGACGGCGGCATCAGAGCGGCGCAGGCACGCGGGAAGGTCCGAGTGATTAGCGGGTGGCAGAGGCGGGCAGCGGCAGAGGCGGGCAGCGCGGGCGGCAGCGGCGGGTGACAGCAGAGAGGGGGTGCCAGAGACGGAAAGCAGAAGCACAGGATGGCGGCCAGGCCGGCGGGAACGGCGGCGAGCAGCGCGGGGGAGGGAGGGAGGACGGAGAGAGGGCGCGGGGCAGGCGCGCGTCACACCAACGATCAAGAGTGTGACACGTGCGACGGCGGCATCAGAGCGGCGCGGGGACGCGGGAAGGTCCGAGTGATGGGTCCAGGCCCAATTGATGGGCCGTCCCGATCGGGGCGATGGCGTCCGGCGGCAACCGGTAGCGCCCGACGGCGGGTTGCTCTGAGGACATGTGGAAGTGGGGAGTTTAGTGGAGGGTATTACCGGGGAGTACGCCCCCACGGCATTTTCAATACCAACTGCATGCACGGTATTGATGCGATCTGTCCATCTAGTCGGTTGCTATATATGGGTAAGGCAGGTGACTGACTACACACCAACCAACAACAACAACAACAACAACAACCACTGCCACCGATTGCCGAGATCTTGCGACCCATAGGTTATCCGACTCCAAAAAAAATTAGCTTTGTACCACCTGCCATCTTATTTTTTTAAGCCCTTTTGGTTTTTCCACAATCTCCACTTTCTTTCTCTTTTCTTGCATGATATCTGCTCTCCTGCACTCCCTGCTCCCTTAGAAAAACTTTCTGATACCATCTTGATAACTTATCTGCATCAGTAAAGTCCGATGCAGACACCCAGCTATTCTCTTCATGAGGATAGCTTTTCCAATGCACAAGATATTCAAGCTTCCCTCGTTGAAGCAGTGTTGGACTTGAGGGTTAAGCCTTAAGTTAAGTTAAAGGTTAATAAGCCCTTAATATTAACCCTTAACAAAACTCCTGGATGTTCTTAGGCCTTAACTAGGCCTTAATGATGGCATTTTTGTCCATGGCTGCTACGAATCTACTGCTGTAGCACTGGACATTATCACTTCAGTTCAGGACAACGGGAGATGACTGTTTTGAACCTCCAGGTGATTTCAACTCAGATGATGTTGTCTTCTGAGTTTGGTAAATGACCGCCTTTCCATTGGGCTAAAAAATGAAGATTGGGGGTTCAAGGCATTGATGAGACATCACAAAAGGATATGGGAGTCACTGGGACTATAAATGCACAAGAAGGTGCTATATTCTGGGCTTTTTCTGCATGGAAACAAATTGCCAAGAAACACAGCCACCCTTAAGTTAAGCCCTTAATAAACCCTTAATATTAAGGGTAAATTAAGGCCTAAGGCCTTAACAAGAATTTTTGCCCTTATTAACCCCTTAAGTTCCAACACTGCGTTGAAGCCTTGAATCCAGTGCTTCTTCCACTTCATACTCTTCATGGTCATCAACAACAAGGGGGGCGGAGGAGGGGGTGTTGGTTTTATCTCGTGAACCTAGTAAGATATCACTCTTGGCTGTTAGGCCTTAGGTTACCAGCTCATGAGGAGTACTACTGTAGGTACTGTATTATACTAAAATCCCATTATTCCTGCATGTTCTGGTGTGTTCCATCCCATTCCAGTGTGCTCAGGCTTTGCCTTGGGCTTGTGCTGGATTGCCAATCTCCAACAGGGATTTGTACGAGAGAGTAGTGTCACAATTAGATAAGATCTATCGTTCCAATGCCTATCTAAGCGCCAGAGATCTAAGCGCTGGATGACAATGAGGCTATGACTAAGACCGGCCCGGCCAGAAGGATGACGACAGGATGACGTCATGATGATGTCAGAGATGACGACAGAACATGAGGACACAGCAAGGACATTAAGAACATGCAGTTAAGGGTAGTAGTAGTATATATAGATTAGTTCACACGGTTCACTAGACAGTATAAGTAGAGTAGCTATTACGCTGTCGTAGTTAACCTTTTATTCCATCATCTTTCGACATCTACCACGAGCACCACCCAATCCCTCTCATCTTACCGAGAGTGGACACTTAAGGTCTTGACTGTGACAAGTAGGGATTCATTAAAGACAGGGTGTTTCAGTTTCCAAGAAGCAGGCAGTGCAAGATGAACTCCCAATCTTCTTCAACACTATGAAGGGTCCATAGTGCTTGTCATCAAGTTTCTTAGCAGGATGAAGTGTGGTAATATTGGCCCCTTCAACATACACCTTGTCCAGCAATGGCAAGCCATTCTGACCAATTGTCTTGACGATGATTGAAAAAGATCCTCAAGTACTTTTCCAAGTCCTGGTTCATTCATTCTGTCTGCCCTGGGCATTGGTCTGAAGATGATATGCTGTAGAAATGTTCTGTTTGATGCCTAAGAGCTTGCACACGTCCCTGCTGAAGTGCGATGCAAACTGAGGTCCCCTGTCACTAATGAGCCACTCTGATATGCCATGGTCTCTGAAAACACCATCTCTGTAGTGCTTGGCAAAGCCCATAGAGTTGATCTCCTGGTTGACTGCCTGGAACTTGGCAGTCTCCTACCCACCCACACGTTATGGGGTTGGGAAGACTCAGTAGCAGTATTTATAAGCCAGATCTCTGTAGTAATAGCATATGACAAATATTTGATGGCTCATCGATCCATCACATCTAGAACATATTTCATACTCCGAACTCTTATTTTCCCCAACCCCTCCATGGCGGCTGGTGTTTAACAAATGTCAACAACATAGCCACAGCATCGCCACTCGCTTCCGCCACCATCACAGCCACATTCGGTTGTCGACATATGTCGACTTTCACAACTGAGTCTCAGGTCACCCATATAACTGACTGCCTTGCATGGGAAAATGTCTCTGCATCAGACTTTGTTCTCACACTGCTGGAGAGACCATCATGGCAGGCTCATGCCTGTACTACTAGCCTTGTAGATAATGCCGCCAAAATTATCACGGCTTTCTCCCAAAACTTGCCATCTCAGGAGTCTACATTCGCTTGGGCTAGGAAATCAATTCAGAAGAGAACTTCTGAGTCGATAAAATTGTCGGCTGCCAATAATGACTGGCATTTTAATGCGCTCCATGCATCGGCGGCACAACTAGAGGACTTCAGGATTGAGGAGATGGCAGCCAAAATGAAGGCCTTGGCCCCTGATCTTTTGCATTTACTTCAGCTCCTGCTGTCTGGGGATAAGCATGTAGATCTGGATGGGGACCAGGTCATGGATGGTTTGGGCGCAGATGGAGATGCTGTATTTGATGAAAGTGGTGGGTTTGCAGATGTCTTGGATGCGGGAAAGAAAGAGCAGCGCTGTGAGGCCATAAAAACCATTGTGGGTGCATTCTGATTACCAATGCCCGTCACCGACTGACAGATTAATAGAAAACAGCTGTGATGATCAGTATCATGATGCAAAGTCGAAACTCCAAATGCAATGCACTTGAGAGTGTGTTCAGCATATTTCTCCACTCTACAAACACGCCAGAGAAAGTGATTCAGGCGCTTGCCCATATGGGAATCTTGATTTCCCCCTCTTCCATCAGCACTGCCATTCATTCGCTTTCAGCCGAGACCGCTGAAACTCTGCGAGAAATGGGTCAGACTCTTTTAGTTGGCTATGCATATGATAATTTCGACGTCAATTTCCCCACTATAGTCCCAACAATCGAAAAGGTGGCAGATCCACTCACACACCTGACTTCTGGCACCTTCATGTATCTTCAGCATGGTATTCCACTCCCAGACTTGGAATGCTCAGAAGAACTCTGGGCGAAATCATCATTAAACCCGAATTTGGAACCATCTACCTCTACTGAGACTCATAACCTCAAAGAGATTCATACAGAAGAGGACCATCCCTCAGGATTAACTTGTCGTGAACGTTTCAATGCCTGGAAATTTAAATCGGATTTATTTGAGCATGGAGGAGGGGAGGATGCAGATTTCAAGGCACGATTGGCATCACTTGAGGGTCCTGAAAGTGTGGAACAAATCCCTCTCATTAAAATGCGCTACGCACCAGCGCGCTCCATGGATATTAATCAGTCAACTCATGCTGGCAATATTGGAGCGGTCGAAAATCTCTTGTCGCAGGGAGGTAGGTGTTGGACCACCTCTGCCACCTCATGACCCAAACGAGAAGGATCCCGCAAAAATTGCACAGAGAAAACAGATGCGACAGCTCGTATCTATTCTCAAGTATGTTGTGCTATTTTTCGGTGACCTTGGAACATTTGAACGGGTTCAAGGAGTCCTCTTGTGGCGCTCAATTGAAGGCTCCCCATGGCTGTGGTACCAATTTATGGTTTTCGTTATGGGATTCTTCCATCTCAAAATGGCTTGTGCAGATGCCATTTGGCAGATATTTATCGAGCCAAAGAAGTCCACGAAAACAGTCTTATGGCCTATGTAGCCATGCACCAGCCATGGGAAACTGGGAAGATCGGCTTGAATCCAGGCTTCCATCGAATGCACAAGGTTATTCGACATGATGGAATTGCTCTACGACTTGATGCCTGGCGTGTTGAAGCTAAGCGGCATAATTCATCCTGGACTTCGCTAGCTGAATTTGTGAAGTCCAAACCCTCCGACACCCTTATCAACACTATGGCCGACTATCTTGCTGATAATTATGTTGCTGGTGGTGAGGTTGACATTTATGCTGTCCGCAGCAGGGATGCAGTTCTGCGGGATCAACAGCGCGAAAACGTACTAATCTTGCATCAGTATCTGCTCCTTTATGAGGAAACTTCATTCTCTATGAACCGAGGAGATATTGGCCGACTCGAAACAACATTCCTACCATGGATTTCGATTTTCCGAGCTGTCTGGAAGCACAAATATTCTGCTCATATGACAAAGTATCTTACAGACATTCATTTTGTATATCCTCCTAGGCTTGGATGCATATCATTCTATTTGAGTTTCTGATCACTCATAATTTAGTGGCTGTACAATAAAATTCCCTTGTCTGCCCTACAGGTATATTTGACCAGTTCCGTGGTGTTGACTGGGTCGAGGAGCAAATGATTAACCTCTATACAAAAATCAGTACTTCCATAATTTTTATCCTGCATTGGACTCAATTTTTCCTAGCACACCTTTGGTGGGAGTGGATCAAATTATACGAAAGCCCGGGTCATTGGAGAGTCCACATTAATCAAAATTTATCACAGCTGCCACAGAAATATCGAACGAAATTTCTGCCTGACTTCATTGACTCACAGACACGCACCTCCGAACATGACAAAGACTTTTGCACATATGGCAACTTACCTGGAAGCCAATTCTCCGAACGAGCACCGAGCAGGACGAAAGTCCACCCATTCTATTGCTGATATGCTCGACAAAGGGCAACACATAATTTATAACATCGCAGGAAGGTCTGGAAATGTCGAGGACGATGCTGTGGACCAATTGATCAAAGACGACGACTTGGCTGTAGAATATGCATAACATAACAAAATTAATATCTACTGATGTTCCGAGCATTGTTGACTATATTCCCTTGGCTAATGAATGGGCGGTAATGTCGCCTTTTGTGCAGTAATGCCGTGAAGTCCCACAGAACCAGCCCCCACACTATAGAGGGTGTTTTGAGCAGACAAGAGATACATTGATGTGAAGTCAAACAACAACAAATTACGAATTAATGGTCGTAAAAATGAGTCAGAGCCACCGTGTCACGTACATGAGCAATGAGAGGGGGGTAAGGAGATGTGGGATGAGTTGAATTTGGTATAGGTATGTGAGAAGGAGATGGGCTTTGCAGACAACTCGGATTCAATGGTGTGGAGATGCATGATGGAGTGGTAGTAACTGTAAGAGGGGGCGTAGAGGTCGACGACATAGGCATGGGGTGGAAGGTCACACCTTGGTATAGAGGATGAGGAAGGGGACGATGTGGTGCTGCAGGTGGGATGTGAGTTTCTGGCTCTGCAGGGTGGGGCTTGATGTTCTGGCTTTCGGCGATGGACTGGGGCTCAGTTTGTTGGGCTGGCTGGGCTTGTCCATGGTGCGGATGGAACAGGCACTTTCTATTCGACGCTGAACATGTTTTGAGCCTAATGTATGCAAGAGTAATGAATACATACCAGTATGACTGTCACAATTAGATAAGATCTATCGTTCCAACGCCTATCTAAGCGCCCAAGATCTAAGCGCTGGATGACAAAGAGGCTATGACTAAGACCGGCTGGCCTGAAGGATGACGACGGGATGACGTCATGATGATGTCAGAGATGATGACAGAACATGAGGACACAGCAAGGACATTAAGAACATGCGGTTAAGGGTAGTAGTAGTATATATAGATTAGTTCACACGGTTCCCTAGACAGTATAAGTAGAGTAGCTTTTGCGCTGTCGTAGTTAACCTTTTATTCCATCATCTTTTGAGATCTACTACGAGCACTACCCAATCCCTCTCTTCATACCGAGAGTGGACGCTCAGGTCTTAACTGTGACATAATAAAGGTTACCCCTCATACCCTCGTACCGCCACTTCCGACCTCCTTTCCCTTTCTCCCCACCTACCCACTCTACCTCTTACCCTTTCTGCCATTGCGGCAGCCTCTTACCTGAAGACCCATCTCCTACCGACACCTCACATCGTCCACACCGACGTTAAACAATTGCAGCGCCCATCGAGCGCGGTTCACTTGAACAGACAACCAGTGCCAGGGGAAACATTGAGTCCGTCCCAAGCACAACGGTAGTCGTAGGAGCACTATCCTAATCCTCGGAGAGGGCTATCTCGCAGCCACGGGGGGAGTCGTAGAAGACCCGGACTGTTCTGTCAGCAAAAGACCGCCTTGCCCTCACCACCTGCCCTAGTGGCATACCGAACCCCTGCCCGGCTTTCAGGACGTCTTACCGCGTTCCCCCATCCGACTCCGAAGACAAGTCCGAGCTATTCCACTCGGCCGTGTCACAAAGATCCCCGACTGGTCCACTCCCACCCAGCCTCCCTCCATCGGCATTCCAGTTGATAACCTGCATTCACCACTCCGCTCGCCCACCTCCTCCTCACCGCGCAGTATTAGCGCCCGACCAACACAGCTAATCGCAGCTGTGTCCCCACCTTCACCCCCGAAACCCCTTTCACCAGCACCGATTAAGATGTCGCGCCCCCAGACCCCCGTTCACCCAATGGAGGAGGAAGCCCCTCCCCGAGTCAGATATGTTCCAGTCCCCGTTCCGGGATGGAACGGAGAAGATCAACCCCCGCGTTTGGGATCCTCGAGGATCTCTTATGCAAAGACCCCGCTGATGTTCGACGGGAACGAAAAATCCAAGTTTGAAACTTGGTGCGACGCTCTGGACAACTACGTCTGGGCCTACGCCTCGGAATTCAACACCGAGAAGAAGAAAATCGCCTTCACGGTGTCCTTATTGGGCCAAGAAGACGGAGCCAGATGTCTGGCATCCAACTGGGCACGGGAACTGGAAGAAGAAGGCTCGAAGGCAGAGCA